>PDNA01000006.1:0-86597 GCA_002573605.1 Polytolypa hystricis UAMH7299 | reverse complement strand
ACCGCTCCGACTGGCATCCCAAGCGACGGTTCCCCAGTTACTCCCTCGGGTACTGCCCCCATCGTGCCAACTTACCCAGTTCCATCTGGCACCGCACCCGGCAGCATTCCCAGTGACGGTTCCCCTATTCCTAACACCACTCCCGCTCCTATTGGGACTGGTACTTACGGAACTGGGCCCGATACCACTCCTGGACCCTCTGTTACGGACACCATCACCGTCACATATACCATTGGCTCCGGAACTTCCACCCGAGTTGTGACCCGCACAACCACTATCTGCCGCCCTGCGACTGAAACCCCAGTCAACCCAGAAACTGTATGTCTTCTTGAACCTGACGTTTTTAGTATTGTCTAGAGATGTTGATACTAATGGTTTGTACTAGATCACCTTCCCTGATCAAATCCCCGCTGAGCCCACCGATCTATCCCCCGAGGAGATCACTGAGGCGACGACTACTATTTCTTCTACTTCAACTACCACCCAATGGGTGACTCTGGAGCCCATCCCAACTGGTGGCAGCCCCGGTGAGAATGAGGGTGGAGACGATGAGTATGATGTCACCCCACCTGGAAACATCAAGCCTCCTGCTGAGGACTGCCCTCCCGCTGTTACCGTCACCGTGACCGCCACCGAGTCCGTTCCCGCAGAGACTGTCACAGTGGTACGTTTATGACCCGACCACCTCCTTCCTCCCGTCTTATACGTCCATTACTAACATGACTCTTGCAGACCGTTCCTGCTGCCAACCCTTCCGACGAGGCTCCTGTTGAGGTCCCCAGCAACACCCCAGTTGCGCCACCCCAGTACACCAAGATCCAGTCTTTCACCCTCGCACCGTACCCAACCGGTAGCCCTAGCGACACCGTCCCAGCTGGCCCCACCGGCACCGGCTCTGCCTCTGTTCCCATCGGCACCGGCACCGTTTCTGTCCCCGTCCCCAGTGGCACTGCTCCCTCTAATGCTTACCCCACCGAGGTCGCTCCCACCACCACCGCTTCCGGAACCGAGCCCACCGACGGCCCTGGCGGATACCCAACGCCTCCCAGCTATGAGCAGGCCTTCGGTGGTTTCGCCCGCTTCTTCGGTCTCAACTAAGTGGAAGAAGATGAGATGAGGCTAGTCAAATAGCTGGTCGAAATCCTCCGCGATGACAATGCATGGTGGCACGCAAGATCTAAAATAATATCCGGTGATCTTTTTATTTTTATTTTAGCTCCCTTGCTTCTTGTTCTGCTTTTTCCAGCGGAACATTATTTTATTGTGTTCATTTTTATTATTTTGCCTTGCGTGCCAGGCATGTACTTTAGAGCTCTTGGTTTCTTTGTCTATACATTTTTTATTTTCAAATCTTGCGTTCAAAATACTCGTACATTTTCCTTTCCTTTTCGTCCTTCACCTTTTGCCTTGTCTCGGCATAATGTATCTTCTTTTATGTTCTAGAGCAGTCCATCTGCTGAATGCGGAGTTAGTTTTAAATGCAGCACTGTTGAAATAAAGCTGAGCAAGCCAAGACCAACAAAACAACAGTTGAATTTTGCGGTCAGCACTCTAATAATTAATGTTGGGGGCGGTATCTTACACATAGTAACACGCCGAATCATTCTATACGCCCAACCATATTATTTCCCCCTCCGTTAAACGCCACGATTTGTATCCTCGCTTTATTATTTTTGCAGAGCCGCGTCATTAATCGCTACCCGTCTCCTTGCGACTAAATAGTTTTCGGAACCCGAGAATCTCCCCCCCCCCCCCAAACCCTTGTCCTCTTATTATTATCTGAGAAGTTATCTCGATTCTCGGAAAATATACGGAGCACAGAAACCCTCGATCTAGAGCACACAGGGTAAGCAGTTAATAATGGCAAGGGATTGTGTGGGTGCTTGTGGCGGGCGGCGCCGGGAACTTATACATAGGGGGCATATCTAGAATACATTATACATTATTATCGTCTTTCAACTTGTTATTAATTTCCGGTTTGCATGACATAGTGCAATCCTTGCCCCCTCATGCACATAGCCGCTGGCGCCGGGCGGACAATGGCAGTATGGATGTATGGATGTAGCATTGATGGTTCAAACTGATATTGATTCTGCGAGTTTTCCTTTTTTTTTTTCTCTCTCTCTTCTCCATTTATATATTTTTCCATTTGTTTTTGTCTTGCCTTTATTTTTTAATTGTACAGAGGATGTTCAAGCAAATTGCATGCATGGATCTTACAGGCTGTTGTCCCTTGGATTCCCTGGTTATATAATAATCTATATCTCAGCTCATGCCAGGGGTATGAGTACCTATTCCAGCTCGCGTTCGGTGACATTTTTCTGGTTTATTATTATCCATATCTTTTTGTCTGCACAATCTCACTGTACAGGTCAGAGTTTCATGGCCATTTAAATAAGTAATTTGTCTCCCCATGCTGACTTTGGTGAACATCAGAAAAGATTTCTACTCTGCAGTTCCATAGCAAATGAATGCACAAAGACCTAGAAATGGTACAGGAAGGTTTGCTCTAGGTTGGTGCTTCGATTGTGTAAAATAACATGAAGAGAAACAACACTATTCCAATCGCCTACTCGGCCCTAAACGAAGTGGGTGACTTGTACGTTGGACCGTATACGGAGGAGATGATACGTTCGAGATTTTGTTACTTAATCTGGTTTTATTTGTATGGATGGGAGAAGGATGGAAAAAGGCTCGACGCCTGAACTGCAACGTACTGGTGTTAAAAGACTGCAGTAGCCCCGTCAATCTGATCTTGACAAGTCCTGATATTGGTTAGTTATTATGGCCAAATTTTTGATAGAAATTTCATTTCTATGAGTCTGGATTGTAGTGCTTGCTTGAATTTGTTTCTCGTGTTTTCATGCTCTTCCACATCCATGTTCTACTTACTTGCCACCCGCTTTCTCAACAATTTTAACAGCCAGCAGTTTGATACTGACTTGAGCATCTAACAAATATAGCATGGTAATTTTAGACCCCAGCGCCACGTGGAACCAGTTGCGCAACTCAGCTGCGGTCAAAACTATCAACTCCGTGTTCCGCAACTGGTTTGTTACGGTTAATCCCAGACTTGTCGATGATAAGCATCTCAGCCATGGCTGTGATTATTCCTTCTGTGACGAGTGATAGTGCCTTAGGACGCTCGTCTGGCAAGGCTTTGATACATTCATCGAATTCGCAGCGCAGACGAGCGGCAGCAGACTTGCTGCCCTTATTAGCCGTGGTCTGGGTCAAGTTTGCGTCGTCGGCATACCGCTGAGCATCCTCAAAGGCATGCATGATCAATGACACGCGCCCGTCGCTGTACCACCGTGGCAAAACAGACGACTATGTACCCGCTTCAGCCTCTTCACGTTGTCTGGTCCTCATTACTGCTGGATCCATGCAAGTGAGGAAGTTTACCGTAGATAAAGGGTCATGCTGTTGGCCAATCCACGGCGGAGCCGTTTTGGTAAGCTCATTGCTCAAGAGAGTAGGTTCTAGCTGGCTGGTAGACTGATGCTCTGTCGTGCGTGGCGGGAACAACTACAGGGTCGAGAGACGTGGTCATCACCAAAAAGTCTAGTGGTAAAGAGGATGAAGCGTTGTGCAAGCTGATTGTGCCAAGTACCTTGGCCCCCCAAACCCTCTCTCGATAGTTCAATGGACAGTTTATCAAACGAAAGGTCGTGGTAAGACACAGCAGTGTGAATAATACCTTTGACTGGCGCGTGGAGAGAGGTTCTGTTAATAGCTCGCTTTACCTCTTCTAGATTACAGACATCACAGGCTGTTGGTATAACAGTAACACCGCGAGCCGCTAGTGTTTCGACAAGTGTCAGGGCCGCCAGGCTGCCAGCACCGCGTCTGGATAAAATCGCGAGATATCGCGCGCCGCGTTCGCCCATCCACCTGGCTATGGAACGCCCAAGCCCGCTCAATCCACCCGTAATAATGTAGCAAGCATCGGAATCGAAGCGGGCTGCTGGGACTGTTGGTATCATTCTGACTAAGGAGTCGGGGTTTTGGAACGTCACTACGAGCTTTCCGATGTGGGCTCCCTTGGAGAAACCGAGAAAAAGCTTGATCCAATTGGATACATTAGTTGAGGTAAACGGACGAATGGGCCCGATATAACCTGCGCGGTAATGTTTGTCGACTGTCTGTATCAGTTGCACACCGATCATAGGGTCATTGTCCAGAACTAGCATCAAGTCAAAAGAAGAAAAGCTAGCACTTTTTTGAAATAGTTCTAGACCTATTGTCTTGGAGTCATGAACATCCATCCGGCCTACATCAATCAGGTGCCCTAGGGGTGCGAGAGCCTTCAAGGACTCATACAGCATGTTCCCCTTAGAGCTACTAAGAACAATGTCAAATCCCCCTTTCTGCGTCATGCCTGCGGCTCGGGATATGTCCGATACATCACGTCGATAAATCACGTCGATACATCACGCGAAGTGAATATATGGGAATATGGTAGTCCGATAGTGCCAGCGAGAAAGCATGCTTTCTCGTGGGTGCCGGCTGTGCTTCAGCACCCTTTGCCCAAGCAAGCTCACCGGTGCTGGACTGAATAAGCACTGTATGCCCCTTTTTCAACTGGGCGACGTGTTCAAACGCATATATAGCAGTCATGTACACTGACGGCATGGTTACCATCTCGACGAGGTCGCCGCTGGGCTTGAGCTTCTGAGCAAACGCAGCGGGCGCACGCGTGTGATTTCCAAAATGCCCTCTTCCCATGCCATAAACACGGCGACCCACCGTAAAGCTAGTGATATTTGAGCTAACCTTAACAATAACGCCCGTGTACTTAGATGAAAGGATGTTTGCATCAAAGCGTCCGGAGGAGAGGCCGAGATCCTTCCAATTCAGGTCCACAGCTGCCACCTTCACCTCAACCCAAACTTGCGGAAGGGGTTGGCATAAATCTGTATATGGCCGGAAATACAACAAACTCAGAATTCCATGAGTCTCAAAGTCCGCGCGCACAGGTCCTTGACTATCCAGCGGTAACATCTCAGTATCACAGCGGCTTGGAGTTATTTTGACCATGCCAGAGTACTCCTGAAGCCCCACATCAGGTACAAGACGACTGACCCACATGCAGCCATCTTGCCAGACAAATTCACAGTCCTCGCTCTTATCACTTAATTGTTGATGAAGTACAACCGTCTTCCATTCTCTTCAATGACGACACATACAGGATAGATTTTCCTAAACTTTTTAGACACTGATCCAGAGGACTCTTTAAAGCACCATGTGGGCCGACCTCGACTAGTATATCAATTAGTCGACCTGCTGAGTTGACCAAATTTGATACTGTGTGGAAAAATTGAACTGGAGATTCGAGGTTAGTTCGCCAATATGACGCTGTAATGTCTAACTCGAGGAGGTTAGGTAACCGATGACGCCCATGGAATAGGAGGATACCGGTGTCGTCCGTCACTTAGTTTAAGTTGCTTCACTCGTTCGAGCCCGCGGGTTAGCATATTGACATAGTCGAAGCCCAGTGGGATCATATGATGCGAGCGGTATGCGTTTCCACCTGTCTTAAGCGGACGATCAAACATCCCGTCCCTGCTTAAGACTTCCAAAAGCTCCTCGATGACATCTGCTTCACCAGATAGCGTGATGCTCGACGGAGAGTTGATGGCTTCGATTGTCCATGAAGGGGTTGTGCGCAGTGCCTCCAGGACATAGTCTAGGTACCTTATGGTAGCTTGGAAAACATGATACTCGAAAAGTTCGGCACCTATGGCGTGCCATTGGGCGCCCTGGCCTGTCAATACAAAGCTGACATTAGCTAGCTGAGCTGGGCTGGTGAGTATTCTCTTGTCATCCTTGACCCCGCACAGCACCATCCTTATGCACAATGTAGAAGGTGCGCCATGAAAGCCAGGATTGTTTGGCCCCAGGTTTGGATGGTAGAACCCCTTGGCCGAGAAGCAAGGTGATTCAAAATCACAGTAGTGGATCTTGGAGGTGACAGTGGCCACATTTCCATATCTTTGGCTCGAGTAAGTTGTCGAGGATCATATTTCCACAAAGTGCTTTGAAGTGGTCCATTCTCATCGTGCTCTTAACAAAGCTTTCCCCCGAGCTGGAATTTGTTGTGCAAGACCAATCGAGCGACATGCTTGCTGAAGGCAAAGCATTGCTGGACGATGACATTCGAGATCGCATTTCCTTTATGTAGCACAAATTCTTTAAACCTCAGCCGATAAAAAACACAGGGTGCTTTCTCATCCGCCAGTGCACGCACAACTGGTGCGATCGTGATGTCGTCGCCATGTTCAAGAGTATTGTGCCCGGGCTCGAGGGCTCTAAAACCGGCACGGCATTTTTGATCAACGATATCATCATGCCTGAACTAGGAACCGTACCACGTCACTTGGAACTCGAACTCCGACAAGTTGACATGGTCATGGTGGTTTTGGGGCAAAACAGCGCACCCGAGCCGACTTCGACGAGAGGCCGATCCAAGATATCTGACCCGTAGTGTACAAGGTGAAGGGAAACCTTTAGGCCTTCTCGAGGTCCACTTGCAACAGTTAGCCGCTAATAGGTGCAGTTGATTAAGTTTATTGAATAGAGAATTGAATTGTGAGGTTAACCCTGGCTCATGTCAAATTCCCTATGAAAAACTTGCCAATTCAGGCATCACAATATTCATTTCACGCTCGCAAATAAGCCATTGACTGGGTCTGCACGCAGATCGAGATGAGGTTGGCAAGTCTCCACCTTACACTGCAACGAGGTTAGCAAAGAACCTAGATGAATCTACTAACTCTTGAGAATGGATGATCTAGCCCCTCACCTCTGGAATTTAGGGGGGACAAATTTTCCGTAGCCGATAGGTCAAGGCTAGACTTGTGGTTCAACAGTTCAATAGTCGAAGAGTAGGGTGGAGACAAAGATGATACTACCTTTCGTGGCCGTGCACAACTGCCACGTTGTGCTCCGGGAGTTACCGTAGTAGCATGAAGGCCCGGTGAACCCTCCACAAAGGCATCGAAATATGACGGAAGACGCGGTTATTTGAAGGGCTCTGGGTAAGCGGAGTAAGCATAGAACGAAGCTTCTTTTGAACTTAAGATTTTCGGCTGTGGAGTGCAATGTCTAGGGCAGAGCTGCGCGAATGATGTGGTGATCTGCGATTAAATCTCCGAATTCCTAAGGGAATGACCCTAGAAACAGTGCATTCGGTAGCCTCCAGCACTAAGGTTATGATGTGCCGACTCTTGTAACCGCGCGGGTTCCCATGTCTAGCTGTGCGCGGCTTCTCCCACATTATTAATGGCTATATTCTAGAGGAAAGTCGCACCTGCATCTGCACAGTTCGCTCGACCGCCAAGAAGGTCTTCTTGTAATATGGCATCCGCTGCATCCGCCTGGTGACACCCTTGGAGTCCGCAATTCACCACAACATCTATAAAAATGTTTGACTCGTGAAGTTCCCGGACGAACTGTGGACTGAGGCCTTATAGAAATATGCCAGGTCGCCCAGGCTCCGGCCGCTAGGTGACCAGGTTTAAGGCATGAAAGAAGTCCAATTTGCGAACTAATAGACGTATGCACAAAATACTTGCCAAATTAAAAGATCCGCATAGCGTCAAGTGGACGGCCATGCAGAGTCACTGGAGGCTTCGAACAGTCTGCCATTCGCTAAGCGTGCTCTCTCTTCCCAGAGCTTCATAAGACGAGGCACAGCACAGATACAACGGCTGACGAATGTCCAAAATTGTGGGTCATGGGATCCTTCGCCCACTCACAAGACATTTCCCAGCGCCCGTTCGTTTTGAAACGGGCGTAGAAACGCCCAGGGGACTCATTCTATCGATGATGAAGGTATATCGTTCAAGCATTGGTCGCCCAAGTAAGTTCTCTTGAGCTTCAAGTCGAAGCCACGGCTTCCCGAAGGGGTCAACAAATACTTGAGCCAAATGCGGATTCATTCTTCTCGTGCCTCGCGACGCACCTCGTGGATCTCCCTGATCGCGGGTCTCATATCAGAAATATCTCCAAGCAGCCTTTTGGAAGATTTAGCATTGCATGGAACGCTAGGGAAACATTTAGATAAAATCTATAAACTCAAGGGCGATGACAGCAATAACTAAAATAAACGGTCGACGAAGGCATACCGAAGCTAACAGGCTTGATATTTTAATATGCATCATTGTCACAAAGGATGAAGATGTGACAATGATGAAGACTTTGTTGAAAAAGATTCGCGGCTCTTAGATTAATATAGAAAGGAAAGCGCAAGCGGTGAAGGAAAAGCGAGAGCCATGCACACATATGGTGCATTACATGTACATTGTTTGATCATAAACGACGAGTTGAAGCAGGCTAGACAGCTAGGTGTGAATAGCAAGGCTAGAACAGTGAGATATCCATTGGAGCCCGATGGGCCTCGGCCAACAGGAGCCGACTGAAACCGAAAAAAACGTGGTTTTGAGTGCACAGAAGGCATTCCGTGAAATTTAGTCACCCGCTTGTTAGCGGGTCGAATCTTCACCACTGATCCATGTAGATAACGAGCTACCATGCCGAAGCCGAGGAGGGTCTGGAGCCATGAATCAGAAACCAATCAATTCGTGTCGAGCCCTTGTGATTATCCCGCCTCATGCTCAGCATCGGATGATCGGATGATCGGGTTGGCGCAAAGGGTTCCGCAAGTGGCTTTTTACAGTCGGGATAGCTCACTGCCAAGTCGCGCATAGCGACAAAAGTCCATATATGTACAGTATCCACTCCTATTCGTTGGCTAGTAAGGAATTGATGATTTCTGGAAACGGGGTTCTTGGGTATAACGGACTCTGAAGACCAGTACACTGTACATGCTCACTTGTTTTCAAGCTCAGGGGTAACCGCCGGGAGACCTTGTACAGCAATTTTCCTTCGCATATCTTGCCATGCCATCCATGTAAGACCCTGAAGGAGGCAGTCAGCAAGGTCGTCGAGCTTGCCGATGTCGATAGCGGATGGAGTGTTCTTGGTTTGATTATTACCCCATTTATTCAAATATGCATGAACCAATTCATTCACGGGGCCACTGTCAGATAACCTCAAGTTGCGGTAATTAGAATTTGTCTCATGCAGAGAGTCCTCAAGCCATCTGGCCACGACATCCATCTTCGCACGTTTGGTCTCCTTGGTACTCTTTTTCAGTTTTTTCTTCGTCAATTTCACCTTTTGTTTGCGGTCCTTTCGGTCCTCTTGCTGCAACTCTGGTTTATCTGGGTTGCTCAGTAAGTGCGGGTCCATCTCAACCCAGTAATTTGCTACCCTCTTAGGGTCGATGCCTTCCACCACGAGATCGGTATCCACAATACAGCGCTCTTGCTTTAAAGTGTGCAGGACACCGTAGAGTGTGGCTTCAAAAATGCCAACGCGGATTGTCCACTCTGGGACTGCAGCGAGACCGCCAGTACGGAACCTCTGTCGCTCGATCAGAACATGAGTTGGCTTGTACATTGAAATGAGAGAGGTGATGAGCGTGTATGCCAGCGCGGCATAGCCGCTGGGAGAGTACGATTCTTTTTCCGGTCCCGGCGGTAGACTCGCGGCCTCGGACTCCTGTTCCTCCAATGATAGTGGCGTATCAGAAGAGGCCACTGATCTGAGGGTTTCGTCACCAGGTTCGAGTTCCGCACTCAAACGCGATCCAAGGGTGGGAAGAAGACCTGACGTAGGGGAGTTTGTTCGTAGAGAGGAAACATCTAGTCTGTTCCACGCGTTTAAAATAGGTGCCGCCAGTGATTCATGTTCTCCTTGTTTATCCGATGGAGCAGGAATAATGAGGTGAGAATATGCGAGATTTCGTATACCCATATCGATACTCAGAAGGCTTATGCCGTTCTTTTTGGGCCCATTCTTCGAGTCCAGCCCAAGTTTCTCGCCCTTAATAGCCCCTTTTTTCAGCGTCGCCTGCACGCGCTTGGCTGCACTCTCTAATATAGAACAGTTTCGTAGTGCTGTATCCAGGCGTTCTATGAGGGCCGATTTCGTTCCTGTCGATGGCACGCCCGTTAAGAATGCGATACGGGTTAGCTGCGCAACCTTCAACGCAGATAGCCAGCTCTTAGGCGACAAAGCTGACATATTCCAGCACCAGCGGTCGGCTTGTTGAACGTGCGGGAGGAGGTTCAGTAACTTTGAAGATTTGGAACCGTGGCAATGATGCTGGCGAGTACCGAGAAAAAGCAAAATATATAAATAACAACCACACTTATTTGGTCATTTCGCCCATATATTTCGCCAGTAAAGGGACAGAAAGCTACATGCAATGCTAGATGAAATAAGATTATGGGTCTGAGCGCGTTAGTCGCGTTCAGTGTAAATCACGTGATATATTTAACTTTCACCCCTTTAAACTTTTCCCCCTTACGAAACATACGATATTTATAATTACATTATGCTATCAAACGAGGGAGGGGGATAAAAGCACCTTTTGTATGGAGGTATTTTCCACAAGAGTCCGGGATGAGAATGTGTAAGTCGAAGGCTGTATCCGCTACGCTGCCACATGCTACGCACGTTGTAATGTACGTAGATACATGTATTTATCCGGGTGTGAGAATGTAAAGGGAAAACAGTCAGGAAAGTAACGATACATTGTGGGAACAAGCAGGTGCAATGAGGCATTAGGCGAGCAGATTACAGGTAAATCCGATCTAGTTTCCCGACGCTCACCACTTAAAAATCCACTCATCACGTTGCACCAACCCAGAGCATTAATAAAAGCATGTTTCACTGGGCGGAGAGAAGCGGCATGATTCTATTGGAGGGTCCCGAGAACCCCAAGGCTCTTAGAAGAAGAAAACAAGATACATACAAAAATATCAACGGGAAATGCAGTCTGCGGGTCGGGTTGCGCTTGTGTTGTCGCTGTCGCTCAACTGTAGCATCGAATTGTGGAAAAGTAAGAAAAACCTGCCAGAAATTAAATACCTCAGGTACCTCTGCCAGTATCCTCGCATTCCCCAGACTCCGAGGACAATGAAGAACGATTGGGATTGTGCATTTGACCAGGATCGAGGGACAGTAAGCAGTAAAAACAAGTGGAAGGCTGATCGGCGCGGAGTTCGATGAACAGAAACATTTTATGGACAGGGTCTATACCAGAGAAAATGTAAAAAGAAAATGAATGAATAAAACAAGGGGTATCTGGTGTTTGTTGCAGTCTGCAAGGAGTTATCATTGTAAAAGTTCATGTGGAGGCAAGTTTGTGGAGCTGCATTCACAGCTTAACACATCACAACAGCATCAATGAAGCCAGGTATCGCTCGACGGTAGATCAGCGGCGCCCAAACTCTCCAGTGGAGAACTCCAATATGAGCCAACAACTTTGCAATTCGATCCAAATCCAAATAGCTGGGATCTGTTCTTGGAAGCGGTAGGGATGAGGTTGCACTTTGCTCCCCAGAGATTTCTAGTGGCCCCATGGTAACCCACAGCCGTGCAAGCTCGAAGGTCTTTTGTTCCAAATCACGTTGAATTTTCTGTCGGATCCGGCCTGGATAATCACGCGTACTCTGCTCTTCGTCGAAGAAGACATTTAGCGCGCGTTCAATCTCACGAATGACATCATCGCCCGGATACAAAATGGAATGGTCATTGTTATATAGGTTGGTGCTCGCACTGGCAATTTCCAAAGCAATTAGGTGAAAGTTATCGCGCCATCGAATACCCTCGGTGCAACAACTATCATCATCCTCAAGCATGGCCATGAGTCGCGAACGAAAGGAAAATCGCGCTTTAGGATAAAGCTGATCCGGATGTCGACTCTGCCGTCGCAGTACCTCTTCGAATACTCGAGTGCATACGTCGAGTCCTATAAGATCCTGAAGACATGCTCTTAGATGCCACAGACGATGGGCGTCAAATTGGAAGGTCTCTGGGAAACTCGGGGGTTTCTCAGAATTGAGGAGAAGTGAAGACAAGCCTCTGAAAAATACAGCAACGGGTTCGAATCCGCTAATAACCGGATGTGTTTGGGTGTTGGGCGTTTCCCAGAGTTGGGTATACCAGGTCTCAGCATACTCCACATTGATCGAATTCTCTTTCATTCTCCTCGAAAAATACTCCTGCATAAATCCAATAGTATCGTCGATCAGCATCACTCTGAACGCCCGTATCTGGTGGTTCGCGACATCCTAATGCAATATGTGAGACAAGTCCAATAGTGACGTCAATGTGATAAAAGAAAGGCGCATACTTACCAGCTTCATGGCCTCGAGCAATGCGAAAAGAGATTTGAGGCCTGTCACAATCGTGTCTGAATCCTGGGACTCACATCCAATTCTGATCATTTCAACCATGTCGTCCGCGGACTTGTCTCGCATGGGAGCACAGTGCATCTTTAATAGAGACGCTGCCCACCCAGAGAGTGCTGCCAGATTTAAGACGCCCCGTCCAATCTGCTGCATGAGGAAAGAGACATCGATCGTCTGTAAGACGCATGGGCGGTCGCGCTCGGGCACGAGCGTCTCAAGAACGTCTCTTAGCGTGTAGAGCATAGCTGGCAGTCTTGGCTCAAAAGAGCCGTACAGCGGTACTGCCTGTCGCTCCGAGGGGCAAACGAAGCGCTTCGCTGCTAAGCATGCGTAGACTGAAATCTCCAACGCGATAGCGTCCCAATAACTCTTTTCCAATAGAAGTTTCTTCTTCGCCCTCTCGCCCCCGACTGCCCGAAAGTAAAGATCATGATCGAAGTTAACGTCTGCTCGCAGCTTGACATGATTCATAATTTGATCTAGGTCAAGTTCTCGAAGAGTCGCTTTCGTTATCGGGGGTAAATGCATCGCGGAGCGCAATATCTCAAGCTGAGGTCGGTGCAGCCCCATAGCATGGGGAATGGGCACACCATCACGGGACGTCTGGTAATAACTATTCGTGGGCTGCACTGCTCGCACTGGTGAACAGAATAACGCGCCGCAAGTCGACTGTACCGTGTCTGGAGGTTTTCTATCAACTGTGTCGGGGGGGGGCTCCCTTCCAGGAGACTCAGGATTATTCTGGCGTTCTATCGAATCGTTTTTGGGTACTGTTTTTGACTTGTTGACAGGACAATATGCAGCTAGATAATATTCAGAACCCTCCTCCTCTGTTCTGTAAGACCTCCTCCCCCTTGAGGTCTTTGCCTTTTGTAAATCCGTTGTCTCCATATGGACGACGACGGCGTACGCCCACCGATCCCGCGCACCTAGCGGTGCCCGATAAACAACTCTTCCAGCAACAGGAATAGGTGTTAAATAAACACTTCCAACAAGCTTTCTCGCGTCGATTTTGGTGGCATCTATGCTATCCCAACTTGCTTATCGATAAGTCGATTGCGTGGAATAAATGTCGAATGATAAAATGAATGACTGAGTTGGCAGGGAAAATATGGAGGTTAAACAAAAAAGAACTTAAACAAAAAGGAGCAGGGAACAGCCGAAGATCATCCAGTGACCGGGTGTCTGCGTTAATATTCGTTCCTTTGACAAAGTGAAGGCACTCGGGCCAGAGTTTGGTGGGTGGCTGTTGTTTGGTTCGGTGTGCAAGGACCATGCACACTGCAAAGGCCGAAGTGCAGAAATGACAAACAAATTATGGCAAATCCACGAACCAATGTATAAATTCTTTCATCAGCAGATGCAGACACAAATGAATTGCTCAAACAAAAAGAACAGCACAGGAATCCAGATGTTTTTGGAACTGAGGGAAAACAAATCTCAATCAGGGCTAACAGCCCAACAGTGGAAGGAGACGAGTACACGTTCAACGGGAAAGAAAGAAAAAACGCAAGACTATCCGATGTTATTAATGGCTAAAGCCATTATCTTTTTCTCCAATCGAGTTCTCCCGTGCGTTTGTGTGGTGGTAGATCCGTTGGAAAAAGTGAGGCAACTGATGAATAAAGCCGCTAACTTCCCAACCCGACAATGGAACTTGGCGAGTTAAAAAGGTATTTTTAACAAGCATTGAGCAGCTGCCACCAAGTTACAAGTCAGAATCGTTATTTTATGGCTGCAATGAGATATCCAAGTATTCAACTCGATTGTACGCTGAAATTATGCATGGGACCATATATCTTGCTGCTGTGGCTCCCGTATATTGGTGGTCAATCAGATGATGGAGGATATTTGCATGTTGTCATCAGTATCGCATTTCCATGTCGGATGCCCCGTTTTGGAAGTATTAAGTAACGTAAACCTGCCGTTAATGCATCCGAGGCCGTGGCAATTGAATCCACTGGAATCACTCAGATTGGGGGTTTTATACATAGAGGCGAATTTGTCACCATCAAGGCAAACAAGGTATTCCTCTAGTTATTCGACGAGAATCATCAGCCAGGCAGTAAGTACTCGTGAGCTTTAGCGTAGACGACGATCGATCAATGCGGAGAGGAAAATTAACTGTGGTCCAATGGCGGTCTGCAAGGTTTCTCTTCATGCATCCTTCCGCGGTTACCAACTAAAGGCGTGCGAGCATTGTTACGGTAACCTTCTGTCTTAAAAAAACACATTGGTTCGAGAGTACCGACGTCTACTGGCGCGTTGGCCGTAAACAGCAATTGGGTTGACAATTAGACTATCCGTTCGACGTCCACGTTTCTATTTCCTTGGAAATATGATGGTCAATCAATTGGACGGGGTTGGGAAGCCAGTAAGGTGGTCCGTATCCTGTTGCCTCAAAACAGAGCGCCAAGCGGTTTGCCACAGAGTCGACAAAGCCTGCGTCCACGTTGGTACATGCACATACATACAAAGGCCAGACCAACGCAATTTCAGCCCTGGAAAGTAGCCGACTCGCTCTATCTCCGAATGGTGATGCGCTCACAAAGAAGCATTTTCCACCCTGACAGGCGACGACTTCGTCGACTTTGTTACCCGACCCCGCTATGCGAAGAGCACAATGAGGCCACCGGCAAAAGGGTTGTGCTACATAGGTTCCACAGGAAGAGCAGAAAAAGATACGGAGAACTAAGACCAGGATTGTGTGACCAGAGGATTTTGAGCAAGGTGGCCCCGGGTGAATACTTGCAGGTAATGCTGAGTCTAGAGTCGCGACCCGGTGGTCACTCACAGATTAGAGTTGATGCTGTAATCCACACCAGAGGAGGTTCGTCAGTTCGTCAGGTCGTCGACTCCTGCAAAGCATTTATGCGGTCGAGATATTGATTACCTATTTCTCTCTCAGCCTCATTCCATGTCTAGTGATATTGACTGCGTTATTCTCGTCACCCTGGCTTCCTTGTCATCTTATTAACAGGGAGATCCAAATGTCACGAGATCCGGGAGATAACTGTGCATGGCGCGGCGCTCAACCGTGCCGTGACCCCCCCTGGAGCATGGGGTAGATACCAGTCCATGGGAGGGTGAAACATCAAGAAAATACAAGCATCGGGAGATATTTTGCGAAGGTCGGCCAGATTCAGGGAAGAAAAGCAACATATACGGAGAAGAAAGCACCGACGTGGGCGGGTCTTTTCCCGGTCTAAATGTCGTCGAATAGTAATGCAGACTATCTCGCATCTCCCGCCTCACTTTCTGACCTTACTGCTTAGTAGCGCAGTAGCGGTCTTGGGTGGCTTCGCGCCGGGAAAATCTCTCTCGTTAAAAGTGATTCGAGCTGCGGCCGTCAGCAAGATCCTGCATGGGAGCAGGGCTAAGGGAGAGTTGGCGGTGAAGCCCCTGTTTCGTTGGGGATCGCGATGCAACGAGACTCAGGAGTTGAAAGTTCGATGGTGTTCTCAACAAGCGTGGAGGAGGGAGAGGGATTAGAGATGTCTAGTCAGGGCTTAGGGCTTAGGTGTTAGGGCACAGGCACAGTCACATGAGAGCTCTATTCCCTCCAGCTGTACTCCGTACCCTGTACTCTGTACGGAGATGAGGAGTCATTCTCATAAAAAGTTGTATCACAGTTTTCTTGGCCCTGTGGGATGAATGTCTATCTCACAAGGCTTTCTATCTGCTGAAGAGTCAGCCATAGTTCTTGAAAGGCAGCTCAGTATGGCGGCTATTGAGTCCTTTCTCTTAAAGTATTGCTTGACCATTCCCCAGATCTGGCCGTTGACCGTTTCACTATGACGTATCCATCGGGATACCTCGCAGTATCTCCTCGCTGGGTATAGCAGATCTGGATATGCTGCAATGCTCTGTCTTTTGATTTCGAAATCGCCTGTCTGGGGCACATGTGCGACCATCAAAGGAGTTCCTTTTCTGGGCGGGAGGACGGGCAATAAATTCCTGGGATCTTGTTCGATTTGTGCGGCATCACTGGTGACAAAAGACTCAGCGAATGTTCTACAGGACTTGCACGAATGGATCAGATCGAGAAATAGCTATCTGAGTTCAGCGCTCTTGCTTGCACAATGTCTCGAGAGCCGCATAGAAATTACCTACACGCACGCTGGCTCTATCCAAGTGCACTTTGTCCCACCCCTTTCTAGTGAACCATCGATGGTTGCATTGAACGGTTTTAATCCCCGGATTCTCTCGGCATTAACGTAATCTGCGTGCTGCTGTGTTCGTCCGGATACTATTATGATCATGAATCATAATTGCATAAATCTCCATTTCTTCCTCAGTGATGGAGGGGACAGGTTTTGCTATTCATCTAGGGAGGGTCGAACAGCGGGGCATTCCTATCAGCTCTGGGAATGTTAGGAGAGAATCTTAATTAAATGATCTTGTGGCATATAGATACCCTGTTCTCCCTTGCTTCCCTGGTTTTCGAGGACAAGGATTTGGGAAAGTGCTCCGATGGAGAATTTATGGAGGATTTTAACCAGCCTTGCGGGCCGCATTATCTCTTCTTTTGCATCGCATAGAAGGCTGCGGCTTAAAGTATATTCATCCATGCAGGCCCCACGTATATCTTTAATTGTCTCTTGATGTGTGCAGCATGCGCAATACATGTGTCCTTTGTTGCTATCTTGTGGCAAGGTGAAAGGATCGAGGGCTGATGCCGCACAGATAAGGGCGCAAACGAAGAGCGTTCACAAATTGATCGAATCTCGTTCTCGAATATTCCGGTACACTTTGTCCCTGCCGGCACGGTTATACTGCATGATTTGGTTGGTTCGATAATCGCCGTTCACATGCGATGGATGCACGTGTTGGATACAGAAGAACGACATACATCCACAACGTTGTGGCGACGAGAAGCCCAAATGCGATGCTAAGATACTGCCAATATCCATGTGTTGTTGGATGATATCAGCCTGTCACAAAGAATACTCTCCTTCGCTTGTGTGCGTTTCAGAGTATATAAGTGAAGCTTTGCCGCCATCTTTCCCAATAAGCTGAACAGGTTAATGAGATCCGTATTCGGTAATAAGGACTCCACACCACACTCTGCTTCTATGTGCGCGCCCGTTGACTATGAGTCTGATGCTTTACGGCTTCACTCCTCTCCCCATTTAATCAATAACCATTGCTACAGAATGACGGGGATGCCACGACCGCTACCCGCCTCAAGTAGGTGGGGGACCTTTTATAAGAACGAAGGGGAACACTCTTTGCTCTAAGTTCTCTTGACAACCTCATCCTTTACTCTCATTCACATCGCCGCTGACGCCCAAGACTTGGTGTTGTCACGCAATTCACAAGTATCGACGTGATGATTTTAGCCATCGTCCTGGCCTTGGTGGCCTTCGCCTATGCCGTTCCGAGCCCCGTCGTATCCAGAAATGCCAGTTTGAATGCTTCTCAATTTGAGGTTAAATCTCTTCCTGGTGCGAACTTTTTGTCTCCAAGCTGGGCTGGTTTGATTCTAGTCTTTGGAACTGCGGATGGGAATTCTCTATTCTTCTGGCTTTTCGAGGCGGAAAATCGAGCGTACGATGACAACTTGGTCAGTAAGTGCAGCATTTGTATTGCTCCACATCTTCTGAGCGGCTCCTCTAACTGTTGGGCGGAATTAGTTTGGCTGAACGGCGGTCCGGGCTGCTCGTCTCTCATTGGATTCTTCCTGGAGAATGGACCGGTATCGTTCTTGGGAAACACTACAGAGCTGGTTCCAAATTTGCATACATAGACGAAGCTTGGACATGCCCTCTACGTTGATCAACCCGTTGGATCTGGCTTTTCGACCGCCAGCCAGCCAAACCCCGTGAACAATAATGAACGAATCACGTCCGATTTCTACTCCTGGTTGAAGGCCTTCTACCAAGTCTTTCCTCATCTACTAGAGAAGAAGATGCATCTGATGGGGGAATCATATGCCGGAGTTTACCTGCCATACTTCGCGTCTAGGATCATGGAGAACCACGATTCGCTTGCAGTTAACCTGACGTCAATATCCATCGGAAATGGTATTCTTGATAACAACACGGCCATGACTGACGTGACGGTGGGATCTTTCATGAAGCTGAATGCGGAGCGTCTTGGTATGCCTCAAAATATCCTGGATACGTTTTCAGCAGCAGACAGGACTTGTGGGTTTGATTCGGTTTTGGAACAAGGGAGCAAGTACCCGCCACCACAAGCTCCCATCAACATCCTTGGTAACCCAGAGCACTTGAACTTCAAACGTCAGGCGCACGGCAATAAGCTCAGCGCCCGCCGCTTCGGTCCAGAAGCTGAATGTGACCTCAAGCCGAATACCAGCGCGGCTGTGACCTCGTCGATCCTGAATTCTACGTGTTACGGGTCTTGTGCGACATTCTCTACTGCGGGTGATTACCTAGATACGCTCTCGGAATCGAGAGGAGACATATGGTTCAACTTTTACAATATCAATTACAACTGCACCGCCATCGATCCTACGGCAAAGCTAACAACGTACTTGAACCGTGCCGACGTCCAAAAAGCTCTCAACGTCCCGCAATACTCACGGCGTAATGGCACCTATCCTTTCCAGTCATGTAACCACAAGCTCATCCAAAGCCTCACCCCACCATACAGCCAGTCTGAGCCGCCCGCATACTCCGTCCTCCCGACGCTTATTTCCAAGCACAAAATCCCCGTGCACATCTACCACGGCGCACTGGACATGCTCGTTAACCACGTGGGTGCCGAGTTAGTCTTGCAGAACATGACCTGGAACGGCCAACAGGGGTTTCAACAGCGACCGAATAAACCATTCGGCACAATGACGACAACAACAACACAAATTTCGCCACGCTGGCGAGGAGAGAGGAAATGGGCTACAGCGGCAGATGAAAAAAACAATACGCGTCCTGCCGCGGGGGTGTGGACTGAGGAGCGTGGGCTGTTGTATCATCTTTTCCATGAGGCGGGCCATGGGGTACCAATGGATCAGCCGGAGCATATGTTCAATTACGTTAGGGATGTTGTGGTTGGTCGCACGTAAAGCACCTCCCCCCACGCATGGGCTTTTTTATTCCTTTTTCCCTTCTCCTTTTGTTATTATGGTCAGCTATTGCGGAGTTCATACCGCTTGATGTGTAACTTAAGCAGTTTTAATGGAGGCTGTGATGTGCATGTAGCATAAGAGCTACTTGATCAATACAAGTAGTTTTCTCCTTGGGGCCTTTTCTACCAGATGGACATCTGTAAAATGTCCAGAGCATAGTATATGTGTATGCACATCAATCATTTCATTCTGGGAACCATTTTACATCCCTCAGCGCCTAAAGACATCAATCAAGAAGCTGTCACAATCTAAGCTTATGCCATATATGAGAGAAGTCAAAACAACCACCGCAACACCCTTGGTAAAAAGCAATATAAACAGAACAAAGGGGCATAATAGTAAGATAACAGTATAGCAGATAGAAAAGATTAGATGTATCTTACACTTCAGCCATAAAACAGTAGGACTTTTGATGTTGCACTGAGAAGATAAAAATGGAGGAGCAGCTGTTTGATTTTCTTTCCATGGCTAGACGGATGAAAGTATTATATAGTAGAAGATGACTAGGGGGAGAAAAACTAAAAATAAAGATGTCAAAAAGGGGCCCAATATGGAAAGGATAGACGGAAAAAACCACTTAAAATCGCTTTTCAACCCACCAAACTAGTATGCAACCGGAAAAGAAAGTCTGACATTTTACGTTAAAAGCTAAGCGGAATCCAAATTTAAGGGACTCATAAGGAGGAAATAGAAAATATTTAAATGTGTAGGGGGGAAATACTTGGGGTATAACCCGCCTCGCAAGGGCCTTAAGGAGAGACAAGTAATAACACAATGGAGGAAAGTCTGAACATTCATGGAATTCGGGAGAATTTTATGAAGAACTTGGTGATACCAATATCGAGATAGAGCGAGGTTGTAAATCGATAATAATGGAAAGAAGTCTATCTTGAAATATGGAACAACCGGGTCCACCGGAAGCCGAGGAAGGAGCCGTTAAAACGTTTGACATCACATAGTATAGGAAAGGAAAATAGGATTATGAGAGGCATATTTGTGGGCAATAATAGTGGCCCAATTGGGTTACCGTCGATAAAACATCGGTGCTTGAACAGATTGAAGTAAAGAATCTGCCCTTTGGAAGACGTCGCCGGCGAAAAATCTGTCGCTAGTAGCACTGATGGGAGTCGACGGGACAGTTGCTTGAGCAGCAGGGCCGAGAGCAGCACTTAGTGGTGTTGCGGGGAGCGGGACAGACTGTGGTGATGATCCGTTGGTGAGGGTGGACCCCGACATTATTGTTGACGTCGATGAATTTGAATACTGTTGCATATGGGTGGTTTGCAGGTGGGGTGGATAGGCGCCGGAGGGGTTGGAGGTATTCAATTCGGCAAGGTATGACCAAGCAGATCCATCAATCAAACGACCAGCATCCCTGATAGCCTTCTGTACAGGCCGCAAAGCCATCACGACATCTTGCGGAAGAACACGGAGATTTTTGGCTTCGCGCATATCCGTTACAAGCTCAATGAAGGCTTGGATAAAAGTCTTGCATAGTTGCCAAAAATCCTTTTGATTCCTGATTCCTCCTCCTGGTTCTTTCAGCTTCATATTCGAAAGACGCACGCGCAGGGCCTCCGACGAATCCAGACAAAGTCGACAACGGTAAAGAAGTCGGTGCCAAAGTGCTCTAAGTTCTAGGGGTGATCGAGTCTCCTCTGCAACTTCGAGGAAATGTGAGAACTGTCGTGCCACAGTGGGCAATGCTTGATGCGCCAAAGTATAAGCGGAGGTAAGCTGGACAAATATCCTCTCAAAGCTGCGTTCCTCCTCGAGCTCATCCACGTCTGACAGCCTGATATTGGCCGGCGCGAGTGAACTGAATGATTCTCCTGAACGAGGAGTATTGGCAAAGGAGGAGAGGGAGGAATTCAAAAGAGTATTTGACCTGCTGCTTGAACGACTCCGTGAACTAACATTAAGTGGTGCGATGGGAGGGATATTCGAGGCGGTGAAGTATGCAGAATTGGGATGTGATTGTGGGAAATTGGAGACGAGGTTAGCGCTGGGAAGTTTGACTGTAGTCTCGCTCCGCATCCTGCTGGCTGGCTGGTACCGTTCTCGGGTGGGGGTTGCCGAGGGCTCGATAGCTGGTTCACTAAGCACGTTGGTCATGGCTTCGGTGTCCGATTGTTTGTGGTTCGAAGGATTGCTGACGCGATTGGGAGTAAGGGATATGCCGAGACTGCCACAAGCATTTCGCAGTTCGGTCAAACTGCCATATATCATTAAGAGGAGCGACCGGATGTACCTCGGATCCGCAAGCAGAACAACTCGAACAGTATTACGTCGAAGTTGCGTGACGACATGTATGTAAGCCATGAGGCATGTCTCGCACTCACGTTTAACAACGTCGGTAGCTCTTCTTCCCGCCTCAGCATCCTTGAAGTCCACGTTGATTGCATTTTCAAGGGCCTCGTTCAACTGATCGATATGAGTGGAGGCATTGTAGAACACAATTTCCAAGCTGTTTCTTCTAGTATCATCACTTCTGATAACATTGATCAATGACGAAACGTGAGGATGTATTTGAAAAAGGGAGTACAACACTCCTTTGGCTCCTTCGATGATTGGATTCGTAACCCTAGCTTTGACTCTGTGTTCTGGGAGACTTGACATCCGTCGAACGGAACCCTCTCTCAGCCTGCGTCTCTCCTTCGGGCTGCTTGGACTTGACGAGCTGCTACCATCCGTGGTGTTTTTTGAGCGTAGCAGAGAACCATGGCTGAGTCCACGCAGATGACTGTTTCGATATGGCCGTGTCTCGTCGAGAGTTCCGAGGTCTGTATTTTTCCTGATGAGGCCCATACGTTTGCTTCGGGACGAAGAAGATGCTTGAATGACGCCTTCACTATTACTTCGATTCCGTTCGCTGCCGCCAGAGCCGGGAGTAGTCACTAAGCGATGTAAACTGCCCTGGCTGCTTTGCCCAGAGGCGATGCGATGATGAGATCGAACTGGAATAGGCGGGGGACGTGATATAGACGGTGACCTTGACTGATGCCCGGAATCTGATCTACTGGACTGGGGGATTACCGGGAATCGATTCCTTTTTTTGAAAGGTTTAGGAGTTTCGATGGTAGTTTCGCTGTTAATGATATAAGGTTAGCGTTTTCATTATTAGAGCCAAGTGGGCTTCGCATACCTTGCGTCGGTGTTGCTCTCAACGTCCGATTCCACAAGCTGCCTATTCCTTAGGTACTTCTTGAGCCCCGAGGTTATTGCAGCCTCCTTTTCGTTATCCGTTATATCAGCCAGCATGGAAATGTCCGCTTCCTTCATTTCTAGCACTCGTTTGAGCGGGTACTTTAATACATTCCCCGAAACCTTGAGGACTTGTAATTTGTTCATCTTCGATAGTTCTGCAGGCAAATCATCGAGTAGGTTTTGCATTATTGAAAGGACCCGGAGTGATGTGAGGTTTCGAATGTCCTCTGGAAGTTGTGTGATCTTGTTCCGGCTCAAGTCGAGGATTTCCAAAAACGATAGGCTCAATACCTACTTTCTGTCAGTATTAGATAACAAGCGCACAAAGATGCATGACACGAACTTCTTTAGGAAACTCTGTGAAGTCGTTTGCTCTAATATTGAGGTACCGAAGATGTATACATTCTGAGAATCGATAGGGAACATGGTCTATGTGGTTATTCGATAGTGATAATCTATAGGATATCAGTATTGCATGCCAAAATTATCCGAGCGAGCAATCCTCAAAATGACATGGACAGTTCTGAGGGACCAAAGACAAGAGTCTAACCTTGCGACTTCATCCTTAATTATGTCCACTAATGAGTCTGGAATCCACCCGATATTCGAATGCCCAAGGTCAATCGTCAACTTCGGCCTCACAACATCTTCAACCTTCTCACTCCCAGCGAGAGAACGTTTTGTTTCTTGAATACCATTTTCGACCTTGCGCCGGGTCAGCTCAAGCGTTTCCTCCTGGGTGAGCAGCTTCAGGTTGGGTAGCGGTTTCGTCGTCGTCGTTATTATTGTGTTCGTCGTTGTTGCTTGCGGAGGGACTTCGTCACGGACTAGGACGCTGTGTGCAGCGTATAGAGGTGGAGGGTCCTGGACATCTTCATTTGCGTCGCCACGATACGATCGAAGCGGTCGTATCGTATCGTCTAGACGGCTCATGGTGCTGATCATGTTGACGAGAGATATCGGTCAAGAGGAAGCGTAAGAATAGGGGATTCGAGACCAAGGGCTTTCAATGAGCTCTGGTTGCCGCTAGGGCCTTCGAAGGTTGAGAGTGAGGGTCTAAAAGCGGCATAATAGAGACCTTATTTCTTCCAGCCCCAACTTGGCGCTGTGGGATCGTTTCTATTCACTCGAGAACAGGCTGAATAAGGGTGCAGGTTGCCGTTTGTCGTTCAATGGCGTGTCAACCAGTAAGGTACAAAGTGCCCAAGCAGGCGTTTGTTGTCAGAAGTGTTACGGATGTTTCTCACTGGACTGAGGAGGCACAAGCTGGACCAATCTGAGACATCCAAGGGTTGGAGAATAGATTAGGCCGTCCAACAAGCATCACAAAGGCCTATGCGCACAGCGGCAAGGAACAGCGAGGCCTTAAAGCATGACCTATGCTCATATAAAGGCACACTTCGTCTTGAGATCGTCGATGCGGTCGAGAGGTTGGTCTCCGTCGCGTTGGTCGAAGAATGGCCTGTGGCATCGTCAAGTCACGGGACTCTTGGCTTTCCAACTTATAGCCCCGTTGGGCCTAGTCGTCTTGGCAGGCACGGTTTGTTCCCTGCACCCATGACATATCGTCTGTGCTGCATCAACGCATGTACGGCGGAGGCATCCTGCACCTGCTACTGGTGTGTAAAAGAGGCAGCAGTTTGCTTGCGGACAGGCACATATGGCAAAGTCTCTAGAATGCCGATGGAAGATTCCATACGTGGCAGCGTACAGAGTAGTACGTATAGACACGGGGAACTTGGGCATGGCAAATAAATACCCGGAAGAAAGAAAGCATGGATGGCTTCCTAGTCCAATAACACCTCCCCAGCACAGGCACGCCCAATTGTAGGATCTTGGCTGTGATCCCACATGGGATATCACACTCGGGTCAAGTGATGAACGTGGAAGAAGACATGGCTTGGTTTGAAATATATTGTACACAGAAAAAGTCCTAAGGTCTAAGCATTCTAAATAGTACAAAGTCACTATATTCCCTGTCCCCGGGGTGCTATGACTTCAACCGCGGAAGAATCTGGAAGGGCAGCCACTTCAGCGTCCTCCGACGTTTCTGTTTCCGTTGCCTCTGGTGCAGTCACACCAGCAAAGGCGGCTGCCCGTTGTTGCTCGAATTGCGCCTCCTTCTCGGCCCACACCTTGAAGCGGTCGTACACTTGGTTCTCCAGTTCCATACCAACTGTGTTGGCATCCAGGCCAAAGTATGCGCCAGTTGCCTTTGCCTCTTCTTGGGCAATCTTGCGCTCAACATCTTGTTGTAACCGGTGCTGGTAAAACTCGCGTCGCGCAATATCATAAGCGGCAGCTTTCGAAATATCAGGTGTGGTGTTTAGAAGATGCAATTGTCGTTGTACAACGCTGTCAAAGTGAAAGGAAACGTTAGTATATCAACTCGTCTCTGCACTCAATCCCCAAAGATCGGACTGGTGGTATCAAAAGGGACCGGGTTCCACGAGATCCTCACCTCTCTCCGTCTAGGTTCTTTCCTGGCTGCTGCAATGTACTCCAATCATATCTCCTGTAATCTTTGCCATCATTCTCCAAAACAACACGGGGACGAGCAAGCTCCCAGGGGTGGTCGCGGAAAAATTCCTTTCGTAATTGGTCTTCCTCGTAACGTATGGGGACAGGTTGGAACATGCGGCTCATTTTCTTCGATTTCGTTGGACGCCTGGTAGGCTCACTTTCGATGACAACCTGGGGTTGTGTCTCTTCGGGAATCGTCTTGACACGCTGCCGGATCATTGGGTGGTCTTTGGTCTGATCGCGGACAAAAATCGTAGCTGGAGGGATGTCCGCCATGATATCGACCCAGCATGGGGTCTGTCGAATCTTTCCATTTGCTACCTGGGCAATGGCAGTTTGTCGGACTTTAAGGGCGGAGAAATTGTATCTGCCCATTGTCGCGGAGCAAAGGCGCTGGCAAAGAGCGCAGCGGCTTTGACGGGACGAGCTTGGGCGGGTGGTGAAGGTAAACGTAGAATCAATGAGTTAATGAGAATGCGCAGTAAAACTGGCTCGTGCAATTGAGAAAAAAGGACAGAGTAGGACTCAATAATACATAACAGTAAGAGCGGCTTAGCTGGCGTCGTTGGCGGTGGAATTGATGCGGACAAAATTGAAGCTGGAGATGCTTGGCGAAGGGACCCGCCCAGCCAATCAGAGCCGAGACAAAGGTGCAACATCAAAATTTCGCGAGGTCTGCTTCCAGATGAGATGTATGTCTGTCTGCGAACATACCTCTCCCGGCTACTATTCACCACCTATCTCGTCGAAACAGTCGTTCCTTGCGGTGGTCATAATATTATGGATTAATTGCTCGTTCATTGGGTGATATCAACTTCTACCGCGTTGGAACCCGCCCTGCCACCTCTTACCTACACCACCATCCACTGGAAGATACAGAGTCGGAGGATGATTGTTTGACTATGACACCATGTCAAGTCTCTCATGTCTCTCTTCAGTAGCTTGGAAAGGTCGGCCGGTGCCCAATTCGTCTCGCAATCGAGCCGGTCTCGCATACGATGTCGCGCCAACTCCCCAGCACCCATATTTCAACCATCCCCGTCGAACACCTCTCTTCGATCCTTCCAGCGAAGATGTCGTAGTCTCGCGATGGGTACTATATCAGATGTATTTATCACCTCTCTTCTTATGGCTAGCTTCTGCAAGGAACACACCCCCTATACTAGACGATTCTCGAGTGCCTCGAAGCATACAGCGGCCACGAGGCTCGCTCCAATGCAGGAGAATCCACCCGAAGCGGAGACGACGGAAACTCCCTTTGACAGCGATTGTTCGAAGGAAATCTCCCAAGCAGACTTGCCCGTGCGAAATGGAAAACATGTTGGACGGGAGCCACTCTCCGCAGGCAAACATACTATAGGAAAGGGCTCCTCGGCTGGGGAAAGATTGACATTTCGATCTCTAACCGGACAGTGTCCACCAATGGACTTTAAGGTGGACCACGAGGCATATGAAGAGGCGAAACGATTCAATCACGGAGACGCAAGAACCTTATTCAAATTTTACATTGACGCCTTGGGAGAAGAGGAAGGGACAAAATGCCTCCAGGTGGTCTTGTCAAACCCGGACAGAGAAATATGCATGCCCAGGAGGAGGATAAAAAATCGCACGAGAGACGCCTTCGAGGTCCATGGAGTCCGGGCGATCGTTTCTCTTTTGAATGATGAGCATAGTTCCAACCAGATAATTTTTAGAGCTTACAAGGAGCTTCCAAAGCCCGGAGTATCATATCTTTCTCCACATTCGCGGGGACTCCTATTACACCGTTTCGCTAAACCTCGTCAACGGAGACGTGTTGATGTACTACGCTATCTCGGCCTTGTGGATGACATGAACGAAGCGTCACTCGAGATGTCTCCGTCGTTATGGACTGCTGCGATTCATTTGGCGGGAAAGTCTTACACCACTGTTAAGAAAACCGACCTCAAGTCTGCGCTTGGTGTTTGGCGACGGATGGAGCATCAGGGTTTTGTTGACAGCACAAGTGTGACTTTCAACATTCTATTCGATATCGCTATTAAGGCTGGGCAATTTAAGGTTGCGGACAAGGTGATAGTCGAGATGGAATCTCGCGGACTAGACTTCTCGCGGTTTGGAAGGGTGGCTAAGATATTTCTAAAGGGCCTACAGGGGGATGCAGATGGGGTCCGCCAAGCGTACCACGATTTTATTGAAGCTGGGGAGATCGTTGATACAGTGGTTTTGAACTGCGTCATGGCGTCTTTGATTCGGGCTGGGGAATATGATGCTGCAGAACTCATGTATGATCGGATGAAAGACGTGCACCAAAGCCAGTTACAGGGGGGCTATGATGGTCCTTATCCATCTGCTTCAGATAACTACGTCGCCTATCGGAAAGCAAGCGCAAAACTCGGTCGTGTTTTAGGAATGACGGCGTTTCTTCGCGACAAGCTGCCTCAACATCACCAGGCCCTGCAGTCCTCTCTACCATTGACGCCGGATGCAAAAACCTTCCACATCTTTTTATCCTATCACGCAAACCAATCTGGCGATTTAGACCGTTTCATGGCGATGCTTGAGGATATGGAAGATATATTCGCAATCCCGCCACAGGGCATGGTTTATATATTTTTATTCCAGGGCTTCGCTGTGCACGGCGACAAACCTCACAGTGAATGGACCCTCGAACGACTCAGAAACGTTTGGCGATCATTTCTTCGCGCTCTATACAATTCAAGAGCAGAAGTCGATGCTAAGACCCGGACGAAGCGAAGAAAGGCCAAACTATCATGGGACAACCCCCTAACAAAATCATCGTCCCACACATTAGACATGACCACGGATTCCCATGATGAATTAGACTCCCCTTTCATGACCAAATTGGTGGACTCACAAAGGCGCGCAATGTTGGATCAAGATGACATGTCGTCTGCCCATGACGACCATGATGAGCCTGACGGTGATTGGCGGTATGAAAATACCGTATACCTTGGCCGCAAACTTATTGTCTCTTGTTTACGCGCCTTTTCCGTCTGCGGTGGGCCTGATGCCGTGCTTGATGTTTGGCCTCAGATCGACCGGCTTTGGAAGGTTCAGTCGCTAAAAGAAGCCGATATGATGGCCGTACGGACTGTTCTTCGCCAGCTTGTGCCCATGAATAAGATTTTGTGAGTCCTTGGTTGTTGGCTGGTCTGAGATTGCCGTTCGTTCATGTAATGTTATGGTCTATGTTTTTAGCGAACCCCTTTTTGTATATATAGCTGCATTTTTTTGGTCCTTGTATATCGTGTTCATATATCCATCCCCCTTTGCATTTCTGCCGGGGTTAGATGAAGACAGTTTAGCTGTATATCGTATGTCAATGTAATTTCTATATTTTCAAACATGGGCCCTGCTCTCTAATAAAAATCTCCTGGTGGTTTGGCAGAGCAAGCTGGTCACATGACATCGCGTCGCCAGAACCCCCAACGAAACGCGTGAACCTCTCTATTTTCGCGTTGTCAGTTCAAGCAGGTTATGGCCTGGACATCATGACAGCGGGAAGGCGCTGCAAATGATGGAAATGCTCTTACGAAAAAGGAAACGCGAACCCATAGATATTGATTTTACTTTGAGGCGTGTTTTCGGGAAGAAGTCGTTTCGGTCAGTACATAATTACCTGCTGCTGATAGTGCCTACCGCTAACAATGCTACCATAGCCCTATTCAGCGAGATGTGATCCAGGCGGTGATTGAAGGTCACGATGTGTTTCTTCAAGCGGCGACCTCGTTTGGAAAGAGCTTATGCTTTCAATTACCAGCTATTGTTGGCCATGGAGGTGAGTGACATGCTTGCTCGCGCATAGCCCATTACGAACCATCCACTAATCGAGTCTATGATAGTTACCATTGTTGTTTCTCCGCTGCTCGCGCTGATGGTAGGTTTCCCTGCCACCGGTAATCTCTGTGTTTTTATACTAGACTCGAGAAATTGACCGTTTTTGTAGATGGACCAAGTAGCGGCCCTTGAAGCAAATGGCATCCCCGTCGCAACCATTAACTCTACAACAGCGCAATCAAGAAGGCGCGCCATTCTCACAGACCTTCTATCAGGGCATCCAACTATCCGCCTGTTATACGTGACGCCAGAATTCTGCCAAACAGATTCCTTCAGGCGACATCTTCAGACAGTCCATCTGCAGGGCGAGCTAAACCGGATCGCGATTGATGAAGCGCACTGTGTTAGTGAATGGGGCCATGATTTTCGCCCCGCTTACAAGGCATTGTCATGGCTCCGTAAAGAGTTAACGACTCCTCTCGTACCAATAACTGCGCTTACAGCAACGGCGACACCTCGTGTACGAGCGGATATTATCCATTTGTTGGGATTAGACTCGTCCAGTGTCAAATTATTTCAAACGCCATCAGCACGGCCAAATATCCACTACGAAGTTAGGTATCTTTCAGACTACGCCTATGACCCCACGGTGCCCGAAACGAGTCAAGTCAACGATGTCCTCATCTGGCTTAAAGCCATCCATGATCGCCGCATGGCGAGACTATCCGCCGGCGATGGGGAAACTAAGGGCCATCCTGTCTCCCCTCCTCTCCCACCATTATATGGAATCATTTACGTTCCACTCAGATCCATTAGTAGCGAGCTTGCTTCCAGTCTTTCAGCATCACCCCTAAACATCAAAGCCGTCGCGTATCATGCAGGACTGCCAGCTTCGGAACGCGCCAAGATTCAGTCTACATGGAGTGCTCCCAGTAAACGCACTGGAACGTCGACAATAAAGGGCAAAAAGGGAGATAAACCCGAAGAGCAGCCTGCATTTTACATCGTCGTGGCAACGAATGCTTTTGGCATGGGCATCGATAATGCACATGTCCGCTTTGTAATCCACTGGACACCGCCCCGAAGTTTCGAAGGCTTTGTTCAAGAATCCGGCCGTGCAGGGCGCGATGGTCGTGCAGCAGTATCGCTAGTATACTACAACGACCAAGAGCGCGAACGCGTTGTTGAGCGTATTTCCCGCGACCAAGATACCGGCTTTGACACTACAACCTCAACAACAAAACGCCGCTACGACAATGCGACTATAAAAGAAATGAATGTAGCGAAAATGCGTAATCGCGAAGCTATGCTGGACAGTTTTAACAAAGTCGTCCGCTACTGTTTAACCACGACCCGCTGCAGACATGAGGTCATCCAGGAGTTCTCAGGAGACGTCGTACAACACGAAGGAACATCTGCATCGACGAATTCTTCTTCGATATGTGACTTTGCATGCGACTTTTGTAAAGAAGGCACCCTCGCACTGACTCGTCGAAAGGAGCTGATGTCGCCTGAGAATTCTCAGGAAGAAGAAGATATGATTGACAGGGTGCGACGGCCGCAGGGAGGCTTGATGAATGGGCTCCGCTTTGCGAGTGGTCTTGACTTTTATAAGGCTGACTTTAGGTACGCTTAATGGAAATATATATTATTTGAGATCAAAACACGACCGATGCGAATCACGGGCGTTTGTTTTGTTTTACTAGACGTTCCCACTTCGAGAGGCTTTTTACACACCCCCCGACTTTGGGGTGTGGCTGTATGGAGGAGACCCCAAGGTTTGCTTTTTCGGTTTTTTTGGCTATCTCGCACTGGTAGCAGGGTGTTTTTTGGGGTATGGATTTTGGGTTTGGGTTTTATGCTTGTTGCGTTACTCTGTACTTTATGCAAGGGAGAATTATATACCATCGTCAATTGTAAAGCCCCCAAGACTCATTATGGATATCAGCTTACATAACGGGGTAATCGATCCAATAATTTACATAGGAAGTTTAAAAGAAACTAAAAAGAAAAGAAAAAGAACCCCAGGGCAAAGCTCCTCTGGGCGAGCAAATGAACCTTGTCAAAAATTCAGGGACATAATACAATATTGGTGGAAACTTACTGGTTAGATTCTCTTTACAACTCCAGTGCCTTGTCAAATTCCCTGACCTCGATGGGTCAAATGAAAAAATTTGCTGTAATACGGGCGTTGTGTAGAAGAATCGAAGGGGGGCCCGCTTTCCGGTATGTCGAGGAAGTGAACTAAAAGCACACAAATGAACAGAATTGACAAGGGAGAAAAACCAATTGGGATTTTTTTTCACTATAACAAAGGTTGTAGGACTGGAAAAGAATTCTTTCTCATGGCTTCCCAACATCCAAGATTTGGTTCCCTAGTGAATGGGTGATTTTTTCTCTCTTCTGAATCACGAACTAGTAGTACATTCGATGAAATCTCAACTAGTGAACTAAATTATTATCACCATACACGTCCTGCAATGAAAATAAAATGTTTCGCAGTTTGTGGAATATGTTTTAGGTGATGGGATGGCACTATAGGCCAGGCGGAGGTGGGACCTAAATGCTGTTAGTTCACGGGATTCATGAATGAACAGATTATATATTAGGAGACTCATACAGCATTATATCCACCAGAGGACTGCGGCGGTGGTGGTGGCGGCGGGGGTGAGCCAGCTCCTGGGGGAGGCGGGGGTGGAGGAGGCGCCTCACTTGCAGGTGGAGGTGGAGGCGGAGCCGCAGTTTGGTGTTGGGGTTGATGTTGTTGCTGCTGTTGCGCAGCTTGCTGGTAGTACTGATAATACGCCATGTAGTTCTGGTACCCTCCATATGCGGCATAGGGGTCTTGGCCTCCGTAATATTGGGCATACTGCGCACTGTAATCGGCGGCGGCGGCTCCAGGAGCTGGCGAGGCAGAAGAAGCGCCAGGGGCAGCCTGCCCAGGCGGACTCATAGCTGTGGGCGTATGCGGGGACGAATGGTGGCCATATCCACCTCCACCTCCACCTCCACCTCCACCGCTATAGCCTCCACCATAATGTTGTCGGTCTCGATGGCCATACCCTCCTCCATATCCACGTTGTGGCGGGGGCTGCTCCTTGAACCGTTCGTATTGTTCCTTGACATTTACCAAAAGATCCTCGCAGAGCTCTTTGGCACGTGTGACATCATTCGCATCAGGACCTCTGGGTGGTTTTGTTAGATTTTTCCATTAATCTTAGAGATAAGGAGTTTGGTACGTACGCAACATGGAGATACATGGCCTCGTCACTTTCTCTCCCAGTTGATTGTTCCGTAAATCCAGAACCGCGTCCCTTGATTTGCACACGGCAACGTGTTTCCTGCTGAATATGTTTGACATAGGCTCCACCTTGGCCTACAACCTGAGCGCGGAGGTTAAATCCGGGGATGGGTTCTAGATCAATCGGTATGCGTTCCTCGGGCCATTTGCGCTAAAACAAAAATGAACACGTTAGCCTGTGAACTGTATTACCCCGATTTTGTACACTCACACGGCCATACTCGTCACGTTCGACGGGTTCAACAGGTTCTCTACGACGGAACCTTCTTTCGTCCACAAGGTTCGGCAGCTCTTGCTTCATGAGTTCTTCGATTTTTTCAATTGCTTTTTCGAGGCCTTCCTTGCTCGTACTCGTGACATGGAGATACAGCGGGGGATTCTTAAGAAGGACCTTTGTCAGCCACTACATCATGTTTAGAATCAAGCTGCAAGAGAGTACTCACCGTCGGAGTCGCCATGGTTTTATCCGGAAGGTAGCTTCCTCGAGTCGTGACATCTTTAAACACATGAGCTTCTTGTTCTCAAAATAACATATAAGACATAGCTAATGATGGAGAATGTCGTACCGGCGCCAGTTTCTTCTTTAATCTAAAATGTCACGAAGCGGAGGTCAGCAGATGCAAAAGAGGGTGTGCGAGATGCTATGAAGTGGTGGGTAAGCTTCAGCCACAGTTCGCAGAAGAGGGAATGATCATGTCTCTCTTCAATCGTGGCTATCATAACCGAGCCATCGAACAGAAATGCCTGGGAATATCAGTGGATATGACAGGAATATTTACCATTCTCTGCGTTGAACCTTTGGTCAGTGTGTAACGGTTGCGGAGGTCGTTGACTTCAATGTCTTTGATATAATCTCCGTCCGACATGTATATCTCGCCATTGATGTTAGCAGCAGAGCTGGAGCCTGGAGTGGACGATTTCGCGGCGGGACTCGCGGTCTAAAGCAGGTGTTAGCAGTATAACTAGACGTAGAACAAAGGTGGTACAGAGTCAACGAATGCATATGCGTACGGAGCGGACAGGCGGGACATCGGCATGCTGAATTCCCTTCTTCGCTTGGATTTGGGCATTTATTTTGGCAGCCGCGGCAGCTATTCACGGTCAGTCCTGGTGGCACTCTTTAAACACTAGTTGATGCCTTGCGGAACTCACCAGCTGCAGTTGCAGGGTCAATGGGAGCGGATCGTCTGCCATCGGAACCAGGGCTCTGGCGCTCCTTGCTTAAAGGACTGCGCTCACGAGCTGAATCGGTCTGTCGAGATGAAGGGGAACGCGACCGTCTATCGAATCTCGAGGCTCGTCGCGGTTCAGGTTCCGTTTGGTCGAAACGAGACCGCTTTGCGCGTCGTTCGCTGTCCTCCATTTGTCCGCGCAAACACGTAAATAAAAATCACAGGCGCTGTATTTTGGCACCCAGGAAATAACAGTTAACCCGTACAAGGCGCCTCCTGAGAAGTAAGAGAGATAGCAGTGAGGTTAAAAATGATGTGCTTTGGAGAAACAAAATGGCTGCAGAGAGAGAGACCAGATGTGCCGCTAGTCAGTTTGTGGTTGTTTAGTCATGCAGTAGGACAGGCTCACGTGATCATGTGGATCTGCGAACACGCTAGGCTGTAAATAACTAGCCTCATGCATGCCGAGGTTCGCAGCTAGTTGCTGACTGTGCGCCGATTTCGGGTCTAGGCTAGTCAGGTGACTCACCGGTGTCAGCATCCCAACAATCGAAAGCTGCAAAAAAAGATAACCAGCCAGACAGATGGTGCATTCTTGAGGAATCGCATCCTTTAGCCCAGTTCTTGACTCTCAGGGCGAGTACGCTTGCTGTCTTGGTTTTTGCCAACTTCTTGATAGCATCAATTGAGTGGTGAGGAGAGTCGGCGCCTGTGAAACTTCCAATCTCAGCTTTCGCAAAGGACGGCCAGGTAGAGAGATAAAGCTCTTTCTGCCGCGTCTGACCATGGCCTCCCGTCGAATTCTCTCGTCCTTGTCGACTCGTTCTCTGGGTTCGTTGCCCTCGTCGTGCGGAGCGGCCACCAATGCCAATGGCGCATCGTTGGTCTCCAAGAGACTGAGCTCCAGCTCAACCTCCGCCCTCGCATATAAAGCTCTCCATCGTCGATCCCCCCATCCTCTTCCTGTTTCTGACGCCAGCCCTCAATGGTCCGCCCCGGCTGCTGTGTCGTCAATTCTCTATGAGACCCCAGTTCCTTCAACCAAGCCTGCGAAGCGGCATGTGTTGAACTGCCTAGTTCAGAACGAGCCTGGTGTGCTTTCCCGCATCTCTGGCATTCTGGCCGGTCGGGGGTTCAACATCGACAGCTTGATTGTTTGCAATACTGAAGTCGAGGACTTGTCGCGAATGACCATTGTTCTTCGTGGATTGGATGGTGTGGTTGAGCAGGCCCGTCGACAGCTGGATGATCTTGTTCCCGTATGGGCCGTTCTCGACTATACCGATGCTGCACTTGTCCAGCGGGAGCTCCTCCTTGCGAAAGTTAGCATCTTGGGCCCTGAGCTTTTCGAGGAGTTGCTACAGCACCATCAAGAAATCACTGCACCGGAAGCAGGGCAGATTTCGGAGAGCAGGCCATCTGGAGCGGAAAAGACTGAGCAGACGAGCACACCTAGCGATTATCACCCGGGCCGTCTTCCCGCGAGCCAGGCGCTTCGACATAAGTACGAACATCTGGAAGCTATTACACATTTGACGCACCAATTTGGCGGAAAAGTGCTGGACATCAGCGCCAGCAATTGCATTGTCGAACTGTAAGACTATCATATTTTGATTACAATCTCCCCCGCTGCGGAGCTCTCCTTTTCCATAACTACCCTGCTAACCCTCACTGCCAGCTCTGCCAAACCATCTCGTATCGATTCGTTCCTGAAATTGGTTGGACCTTTTGGTATCCTTGAATCCACCAGAACTGGTCTCATGGCATTGCCCCGATCCCCGCTCCACGAAGCCGAGGAGGAATTGGAGAAGGACGCTAGTGACATTGTGGATGCTAGCACCCTTCCTCCTGGTTAATTAAGCCTGCATACTGAAAGCACATTTTGGGAGAGCGGGGGGATAGATGTCGCAAGACGAATGTATTCTCATTTTTTTTGAACCAATTAAAATTTCACGTCGTCCATGTTCATTACTCCTGTTTTTTTCATATGCCTGTTTTGTTTAGCTACGCTGTGCTATAACTTCATAAGTTCAAAAAAATTCCTTTGATAATCCCTTCCGTGGTGTCCAAAAGAGCAGGAGTATCTCTACGCGTTCTATCCGGTCAAAATTAGAGGAATCTCCCTTGCAATAACTCCAAAGGTGGACCAAGGTTAAAGATGTGGATAAACTCCAAAGTTCCCATTCTGGCATATCAGAATTAGGAAAAGGACATTACAAACACACATCCGCAAAAAAACAACACATAATCAAACGACAGACTTTAATGCCCCTTAACGATTTAGCCCCTCCGAAACACCGGGCTACACAACGAATGCATGGGTATCTGAACCATATAACGACCAAACGCAACAATATGGGTGCAGAGTCCAGCAGCTCGAAGCGAAGGGCTGAAGAGCAATATAGAATGCGGAAATACATGAAGGAAAGAAAGTTAGGGGGGGAGGGGTGTTGAAAGATCGTAGGAATATCATGTTTTTTATCCCTTTCCTACATGTACTTCCCATATCATTTCGCAAAGAAGAAAAGCCACCAAAATCCAATATCCAAGCTTCTCGAAGTCTCAAAAAACAGAGCCTAGAAACGAACCAATGAAGCGAAATATTCAGCGTCATTTCATCCCATAAACCCGAATCCCAACCCCATCCTAGTAGGTAAGTGTGGCGAAAAAGGGGGGGGAATGTCCCACTACCCTTGACAATCCGAACAAATCCCGCAGTGCATGTTGCTCTTCTCTTCGCCGACCCTGCGCGAACAAGTGCAATCTTGCGCGAACACTGTCTCCACGGCGCCGCACGCGTAGACAATGGATTTCTTGCACATGATATCTGGCGGTGTGGGAGAAGGCTTTCTTTGGTGGAGTAAGCGGAATAGGTGCGGCTCTAGTTGGTATATGTAACCCGGTTGAGTACGACTTTTGGAGAGGTTGATGAGGTCTAGGTGTCGTGGTGTGGAAAGGGGGTATAATGCGGAGGCGGGGATTGGGAGTTTGATGTTAGATTGAATGATCGAAGATTAATGCTGCCGTTCTCCCGTTATACTCAGATGCTCTGATTCTGGGTCGGGCAGCCGGCGATGGGTAGAAGGTAGTTTGAGCTTGCATAAAGATAGTCGGAAGGAGATTCGTGAAGGAGGAAGGTCGAAATTGGCGGTAGTGTGTGTTCAAGGAGGAGCGAATATCGAGCAGTACGAAACTCAGCAGTATAGAAAGGGATATGGCAACTGGAACAAAAGCCCAAGAAGCGGGTTTGTCTTTTGCTTTTTTATTCTCTGGATATCATTCGTGAAGAACTAGCTTCATGACATTTCGGAGCTGAGGCTCACGCACAAGGATGGTATCAAGGGTAAACAAAATGTCAAAATGCGAACACGCCGCGTATATGCGTTGCACTCTTGCTCTTAGGACATCTAATAGTTCAGCTTTGCTGAGAAATACAAGAAGAAAGGTCGATGATGGAATATTTATACCGGGGTTGGGCTCCAAAAGTGTGAATACTGCCAAGTTGCCTAGTCATCTGCCGATGAATTCACAGACACTTCGTGAGGAAAAAAACGGTGTAGAACATAGAGCACCGTCGTATAAAGGAGGCATTGCGCCCTCACACAAGTGACGTCAAATCGTAGAGCTAAATAAGAGGGACCCACAGAAGGCGCCCGCAGCTAGCCCTGCAAATACGTGACAAGATGCATGAGAACACCGAGGAGATGGATGGCCCAGGATGGTCAGATGTGAGCGATAGCGAAACTTCGGGGGCTATGGTCAACCCGAGTCATTTCCGTCAATCAGGGGGGGCTCCACCCCAGGCAAGTATTGGGAATATGACACGACATTCAGAGGGGGAAATGGCCTAAATGCGGTGAGGAGGCTAAAAAACTGGACCGATCTGCCCAGCTGCATTACCGCATGCTTCTGGAATACAATTAGAAACGATTTGTCAAGCACCCTGTGATCCACACTTGCGGTGAGAAGGAACAGGGGACGGAGTCCACGATAGTATTAAAGCTGGGCGAGTTGTATGGTGACAATTTATCGTAACAGGAATGACAAAAATCAACCTGAAACCGCAGAGCACCATCATTTTGTGTCTTTTTATGCTCTCCATCTAGAGCGGGGATGGCCGAGGAGAGTGTGCAACCAAATTAGTGGGAATAAGTTATCAAAAGAAATAGGCATATCAAGGAGGGTAGCTAGGCGGGGTATGACAGAGAGTAAGTCGCACAACAGGAACATCGTTGATAAACGTGCAGAAATGGGGGCCAACTTCATCCTTTTGTCCATAGTCAGATGATGTAGGGCGTTGGGTGGTTGTTTTAAACTAACAGGGACACGAATGTTTGTACTTTGGATGGTGAGTCGCTTCGATATGTCACGATTTAAGTGATCGCTCTTCTAGATAGTGTTAAGAACTTGGAAAGGAAACTAAATAAGAATCTCACGACGAGATTTCAAATTCGGTTAGCCAAAATGGAAATGACAATCTGAATTGAGCGATTGCTCTCCAATAATCGAGCCACGTGTGACCAATTACCGATTGGTTTCTGGATTTGCTGCGTGCAGGGGTGCAAGTCATTATTTCTCTACGTAGTTACTTACAGGTTGCTCGTGTATTAAAAGAGACCTATGGCATCATAAGGCCGCCAAGTAGTTGAGATGGGCTAGGAATTCCGGAAATGGAGACATGGCAAAACCCTGGGTGCCAAGTTTTGATATGTTGAGAAACGAACGGTAAGCGCCAATAGATGAAGGGCGAGGAAGCGATGATGCGATATGGTAGTGAGATCGGATAGTACTTCCGCGCCCAGAAGTAACAGTAGCCCAGAGAGCCGCATTGATCGCTTTCAGGCTCTTGTTAAGGTTTTTGATCTCAGCTGCCACGTTGGCCATGCACAATGACGTGAGGGATGGGCCCAATGTTGTGATAGGAACATCTGCGGCCTCACATGCGATTTGATTCGAGGGAGTCGAAAACATGCATTAGGGTAAATTTAGCTGAGTAAAGCTGTTGACCAATCCCATAATATCTAAAGTAGACTGGGGTGCATCTTGCCAACTCTCGAGACATCCGCGCCGCTCAACCTCCTGAGTACAGTACAAACCCTGTCTGACCGCGCAACTCCATCCAGCACAAAACGCCAATGAAACCAAGGCCTGATTCGTCAATGGTAATACAAAACGTAGTGAAAAGAAATGCGGTGCAGACAGAAGTCATTATCTATAACCTTACCCTGGCCCCAATACCTTTGCCCTTGTAGAACAGTATATCACAATACTCTTGGAGCTGGATACCTACTTCTGCAATAGCATCCAGCTTCAGTGTACCTCCCAATGCCTTTTTAAGCGCCTCATATCCGGCACCGCCTAAGCTCGGGTCCACTGGCAGTCGAGGCGTCTGGGACATGCCTGGTGGCACTGCAAATGGAAGTTCATACTGAATGCGACCGACTGGTATGGTATGGTTGTAAAATGCTGTTGCATCAACCGATGTTATGAAGAGAGTCGTCGCCGGAAATGGCGAAAGCAAAGTGAACACAGCAGTTGACGAGAGCAAGTGCATCTACCAAGACCAAGGATATGAAAGTCAGTCCTAGTTATTATGGTTTCGGAATCACAATAGGATAAGATCGTTAAACAACCACATATTTGAGTTTAGATATCTGCTTATATGTCGTGGACGTAACCAGAAATGACCTCGAGGAGAGTGGAATATACCGTTGCATCCTTGATAAAGTGGGGTCGATCGTCATCTGGAAATTTTCCATCTTCGGGAATGCGAAGTCTTGGGACAGGAATGCTAAACCTAAACCGGGACAAGGCTCGCCCGAGCGATGGCAGAGCTGGAAGTGTTCCCTTAAAAGACTTGAGGGTGACCGTAGTATTGAAACCTTAAGTGCATAATTAGATACGAAGATGTAATCAGCAGAAGCGAGACCAACCTGAAACATAGCGAGAGAGCAAATCACGGCCAGCAGCAACTCCCGCCTCGCCACTCATCTCCTTTGGATTCCACAGACCATTGATCTCAACACCACTGTTAGTCCCCGGGAACACCAAGATATTTCGACCAGTGACATGCGCCACATCCGTGCCGTTGTGGTTAAGTATCAAGTCAACAAAGGGAACATAGGCGGAATAATTGGTGGGGTTTGTAAAGGTGATCTTTGCTTGGACCTCGATCGAGGAAGCGGTGGTGTGAAGGATTTCCAACGACTCAACGTTTGGCTTGAGATCGGTGAATCCCCCTCCAAGTGGGGCTAGCAAAAGGGAGTTAGCATCAATGTGATTCATTAATAATTTGTAGGTCTTGCGTATGCAAGAAAAGCCATACGTTTGATAACGATTTCTCCTTCCCCGGGAATGTCTCTGATGACGAATTTCCCCAATGCTGTGTCGGTTTCCGCATCCACCTTCGCAGCGACCTGCAAAGCTATCGACTCCTGTTTAAATATCAATGCTTGGATAATTTCTGAAAATGTATCCTCATCGGTCACCTGTAATGGCGCCTTGCGGATATCAAACTCAACTAGTAGAGCAGGCGAAGAAGGCGTTCCTTCTTCAATGCGAGTAGCATTGGCTTTCTGCCACTTTTGCAAGTCGATGTAACCGAATTCTTTGCCATTGTAAGATATGTTGGCTTTTGATCGTACCTTAGGAATGTTCAGGGGAAAGTTCATCTCCTTAGGTAGGTTAAGTACTGCTTTGACCAATGCAGAGACCTTCGCCTGGGCTTCTGGGGTTCCAGGGTCCGCGAAAGGCTCGGGAAGCGAGAGATGCACATTGGTCATGGAGAAGTTCTTGACAAGATGGTCTACTTGGTGTCCAGACAAAGGCAACGGTATGGTAACGCTCTTCAGCAGCATCTCTATCCATTCCGGAACAGTCGAAGACGGGGAGTCCCCTCCCCGAATGTAAATGGTTGTGTCATGTCCCTGAATGTAACCCTCAAAGATGGTATCCAACGGCGAGTTATTTCTACCAGGACAGATAGTAGTTAGGACATCTGGAAGCTGCTGGATCTGCCCTACAACATCAACGTCCACTGGACTGTTTGGTTTTACGCCAATTTGTTTAGTTGTAGCGCGTGCTACCAGAATATAGGCATCATTTGGTGAGCAGTTCGGGACCAGTATCTCGAAGTTGAGGGGCGGTATTGTAAAATCGACAGGGTACTTGTTTGGAACAGATACTGAAACATCTGCAGCCATGGCCCTATGGTGCCCCGGATTCGGATCCTCATGAATATTCAGTCTTGTCACATTCACTTTGGGGAAACCGGGGAGGTTTGCGCCTGCAGCGATATTAGCCTGCTGTAGTTTCGACTATACACTAGTAATACCAGGAAAGACTTTACAAAGACTGACCTTTAAAAACAAGGGATTCCGAAATAGTCTGCGAGCCCAGAGAAACAATGCCAGATTTCAGATTAAGGGTGGAGAGTGCTTTCACGCGAAGCTGGCCGAGGCGGCCCTGCAGCCAGTCATTTGCGACTCCTCGAAGGCCAGCAATATCCCCGACTGACAGATCGGTCAAAATATCAATCTCGTTGAGATGTCCGTTTCTGACGTTAACTTTGAAATGTGGCACTTTCGCGGTTCCGACAAGAATGTTGCCATATTCCGGAAGGTAGACCTTTACTTCAGTCTCTCTACTTTCAACTTCTCTCGCGAACCACGTCCCTAGTCTACCCAAGTCACGTACGGGTTTTGTCTTCACACGGGAGGCATCAAGAACAAAGGTACCCTGGACTCTAGCACGCACACCGCCCAGAGTGAAATCGGCGATCGACAAACTCGTCGGCTCAAAATCGGCGGCATCGCGCGTATATTGCTTGACCACAGATGGTGTCGCAAACCCCAAGCCTAATATTGTAATTGCAGACAAACTTAGCGCTAATAGGGCCAGGGCTGAAGGCCAACTCAAACCGCGATTGTTTTTCCCAGACAAGCGGTCTACTGATGATTCGCGAGATGATGTGGATTCGTCCGCTATGCGGTCTTCGACATATTGGAAGCGCTCACTGCCATGACGCAATAGCAGAGGAGTGGATTCTGAAGGGAGTTGATGGGTTTTCGTATTCCTATGGTGGGAGCCGCTTGAAGAAGACGATCGGTCCGAGTGACCTCCAGCCGCTTGGTCAAGCAACGGGGCGGTCTCGTCCCCAGCCATCATGGCTGAGAACTAAGAGCACAAACAGTGACAACGACAAGATGGCTATCTAGATATAACAAACGACAGAACTTCATTGAGCTTCTCAGGCAGTTGATGAAGACTTGGGTGAAACAGGTTGAGGATGTTGGCAGACGACATGTAGTTCGGTGCTTAGTCAGTGCGCTTGTCCCACTGCCAACGTCATCCCGCGTCTAGGCTTATCAGAAGGTTATCAACTTCGACGACGCTGTCTCCAAAGCTCATCTTTTCCTTCTGGTAGCCCTTCTCTCCTTTTCAGTGCCAATCCTATGGAATTTTTGGCTATTGGCTATTGAGGAGATAATTGCATGGCTAAGGCATTATCTTCCCATTCTTGCACACCACCAGAATTGCGCAGTTTCCGTGACCACATCCCTCTAAATGAGAGTAAGAAATGAGGCTGCTGCGAGTGCTTCCACGCACAGTTTCCATTTTTCTGAATACATCATGTTCTCAGCTTATTCTGATTTCTGAGCGGAGGAAGAGAGCCCAGAACTTCTTGAAGCAACTATACGGTTACGAAATAGCACCAGTATTAACCTACTTCTGTGCTCGAGCGTGATGCTGACTTGAAGCTCACCCTCGTACATGGCGGATTTGGTTCCTCGTAACCGACCAAATTAAACCCCAGAACTGAGGGGAATGCAGGTGCAAGGGAGATTGGACCCTGGGATTTTGTTCGGCAAGCAGCGTTGCCGAGGCCAGTACAGTCGGGTCCATTGGCAGGGTCAATGATACATATGTTTATTACACCCTTCCTAGATCATAATATTCGTCTAATCTTCGCGGAGGATCCAAACCTCGCTTCTTTCTGCCTTTAACTGGTGGGAATCTGGTGTGCCATTGCCTGAAACGCATTCAAAGCGGTACTACTACATTGAGCAGAGAATACAACGTTCCCCTGATCTACTCCTCTATCGCCCCACTGGGGAAGAAGCAACTCGAGATGGCGAGTATTTCATCCGTCAGTACAGTCAGTCCTCATTCTACAGGTTGCAAACGATTCTATACCGGGTCCACCAAGTCAGTGTGAAGCCAGACATTTTGCTCGGATATAAACCTACTGTGTGATCGTTGACTGCTGTATACCTGCTACTTACACCTGGTTCGACAGTTTCGGGAGACGTGAAGCAATCCCAAAGGTAGCTCCTTGAAAAAGAAATACAGTTACAGTAGAAAGCAACAGATGAAAAACGTGATTAGGCTAATAAAATTCTGAAAACTACTGATATAGAACAATTGATTTCCTTATGTTCACAAGAGTATTCATTGAGTCATTTAGGAGTAACAATAAACTTTTTATACTGGGGCAAAATGAGCACAGGGAGATTGACAAAGGTCGATATCGTATACGGTATAAGAGCATAAATCCTTGCTGTCCATCAAAACTAGAGGGAGAAAGAGGCACGATAAGGAGACCTTCAGGTACCTCTGGCAGCATTCGATATCTGATATCCTGCACTATCATGTGACACCCTCCTGGGACATCTTCCATATCCCCTTCTAGCATCACCCCTGTTTAAAGTGAGTAATGTGGGCAACCCTGTCCCTTGATGTTAATAACCTATTAGACCACCCAGATTCTGGCCCTGTCATATGTTGGGACGGTTTTGAGGACATATTTTACAAAATACTGCGAGATGATCAGCTTTCCAGTGTCCAGCTACAACCAGGAAACCCCTAAGCAAACCACGCATCAAAGGGTCTGGAGACACATCTGTGTTTTAGCGACCGAGAAGGAATCCTCACGGTGCCTAGTCACTGGGGGAGATGTCTGGTGTAGAGGGAAAATACCCTGATCACCATTACGACTTGAACTCACAAATGCCGAGTGATTATCCCTGTTCGCGGGCACTGGTACATTCCTTCCTAACTTTCTCATTGAGCCTATATCCCCTTGTACGCTCTCGTCTTTTTCCAGATTACGGTCAGAGCTTCTTCTACGAGAATAAAGTCGGCAAGGACTGCTCGGGCCGTCTCCAACGGATATCCAGACGCAGTCACTAGTTACCCCAGATATTCCCCCCTGTTAAGGTGCCAATCCTCTTCAAGTCGTTTATTGTTAGCCGGTTTGCTAAGATCTTTCATAAAGCCATGGCGAACCCCTCTTCACCCCGCCCGGCTCGAGTGGATCTTCCTATCTCACTTCGGTTGCAGTGACATTCGGAATTGGCCTTATTCTGAGCATATAGTTTCTGATAAACTGCCTAAGATGCGTTTCTCTTTTGCACACACTGTCGCTTCCACAGCCCTCCTTATTGCTGTGTGCAACGCGGCCGTTGCAAAGCCAGCGGTTCTCCGCCATGCGAGCATCCTGGAGAGAGCGGAACAGGTGGAAGGAACATATGATTATGTTATTGTCGGCGCTGGAACAGCAGGTCTAACCCTAGCGGACAGGCTGACTGAAGATGGCCAATGTTAGTCCAGCTTTTAAGAACAATTTGACGAGATATAGACCATCGGGAAGCTCACTGTCAGTGTAGACACCGTTTTGGTTATTGAGTATTGTCATCTGAGTAAGTTCCCTTTTTTCACAGTGACGAAGAAGGTTAACTTTACGCTAACCACTATGTAGTATCCGACGAGGTCATTCAGCGCAGTGATGGTCGCAATTTCAATGACCCGGGGACTAGGTATAACATCACCTCTATACCACAGCCGGAGATGAATAATAGAAGACAAGCAGTGTGGATCGGTTGTTGTGTAGGAGGTAGTTCTGCAATCAATGGAATGGTGATGGTTAGAGGAACTAAGGAGGAGTACGACGGCTGGGCAGAGCTAGGCGGTCCAGATTCTACCTGGAATTGGGATGGAATACTGCCATACTTCAAGAAGGTGCCAGAATCTTTCTTCTCCTTTGAGTCCCGTGTCCTTCATATGATTTGCTCATCGAAAGTCCTAGGCAAGCCATTTTACACCTCCGAATGAGGAGTTAGCAGAGGCGTTTAACATCACCTGGGATCCGAATGCTTGGGGACAAGATGAAAATACACGTATCTATGCCTCATTCCCGACTTACCAGAATCCAACGATGAGTAGGTTCAACCCATTTCCTGTGCTGCATCGATCATAGCTGAGTATTCCGACCAGTACCTATGTATCAGGCTTTATCAAAATTGCCTGGTGTTGAAATACCTCTCGACGGAGCAGGCGGCAACAGTGGCCTCTTCTGGAACCCAACATCTATGGACCCTGTGAATTTTTGGCGCTCATACGCGCGTACGGGGCACTATGACAATATCACACGTTCCAATTATGAGGTTATCACTGAGCACAAGGTTCTAAAGGTGCTATTTGACGGCACGACTGCCACTGGAGTACAATTCGCGCCGCGAAATAACCTCCAAAACGCATTGACAGTGAAGGCGAACAAGGAGGTAATCATAGCAGCCGGCACTGTACACACACCTCAGATCCTCCAGGCAAGTGGAATAGGGCCTCAAAGCTTGTTAGGCCAGGCGGATATTCCTGTCGTGGTGGATCTTCCAGGGGTTGGACAGAACTTCCAAGACCATGCGTATTTAAGCGTGGGTTTCCGCTGTAAGTTTTGAGAAAAAACCATGTTACCAAAAAAGCCCCAAATATTTTCGGGATTGCTCATATGGGTTCAATATAGGGGGAAGTGGTAGCCCACCAGCGCCTCCTGTAAGTGGAAACGGAGACCCAAGCACTCTGTCTGGGCCGAACCTTGGGGCTTGGATAGGTTTACCCGTCATCTCAGATGATCACGAGGCTATAGCTGCCCGGTATGAGGCTCAGGACCCCGCAGAGTATCTCCCTGAGGGTACAGATCCTACTGTCGTAGCCGGATATGCAGATTTCCAGAAGTTACACGCAAAGCTTCTGCGCAGCAAGAATGTCAACCTCTTGTGGCTACCACTTATGGGAGCGCCTGGTGGTATCATCATGAGCATGCACGTTGTCAGCCACGGTACCATCAACATCGACCCAGGGAACCCTCAAGCCGAGCCCATTGTCGATTACCGCGCCCTCACGAACCCAATCGATCTTGATATCATGGCTGAGAACATCAATTTCATGCGCAAGTACATGGCTAGCCCAGACTTTGCTCAGTACTCGCCGACAGAGACATCTCCAGGTGCAGACGTGACCGGTGAGGCGCTCAAGGACTGGATTAGGAGAACCATCATACCCACGAATTTCCATCCCATCGCCACAGCAGCCAAGAAGCCTCGAGAGAAGGGTGGAGTAGTGGATGAGAATCTTTTGGTGCACGGCACAGAGAGGCTCAGAGTGGTGGATGGGAGCATCATGCCTCTGTTACCCGGCGCAAATACCCAGCAGCCAGTCTATATGTTGGCAGAAAAGGTACACCTTGCAAATATCATTCCAAGCTGTGAATTTGTTCAACAAGCTAACAGTGTTTCTTTAGGCAGTGGACATCATCAAAGCAGCACAGTGAAAACTGAAGGCATACAGGTTATGCTGATGTGCCATCCTTGCTTTTTCACGTAGTCATTAAATGGACAAATTCAATGGAGTTCAGCCTGGGGAGGAACCATCGAAGGAGTAATCTTCCCACTGGAAGGAAGGACAGTGATATGGTATTGGGTATTATTGAATCTTTCTTTAACAGCCAGAGCATGCACTGAAATGCATGTTCCTCAGCCCTGTTACTCCTAAAGTTCCCTATTCACCAATAAGGGAAAGCATTAGTAGCTGTGAGACAAATTCAAGACATAGTGAACAAATACAGTCATGTAACTACAATAACTATACTATTAAATGTGCTTGGTATGTTTGGTGGGCTGTTGTTGACTGGAGATAAGGGCAGAGCTCTCCTGCAGGCCGAAGCTCACCTCGACTGTCATGTCACGTGGCTTGTATCATCTGATTGGTGGACTGGAACACCAAATAAGTGCAATATGATTGGTTGAAACTTCGCAAACGAGCTTACATAATCTCCCCACACAAGTGCTAGCGTGGTTGCAGGCTTGGCAAAGGAATCGAAGCTTGGCCTTTTTTTTGGAGATGAAGAGAGTCATCGCTCGCTTGCAGTAACTGAGTCAATTGATCACGAAGAGTCATGACTACACAGCGTAATTGTATTTAAACTACACAACAACACGAAGGAACCTTCCTGAATTGTTTCCTCAAAAGTTATCTATCTTTGCTATACCCATTGAGCTCCTTCTCTTCTAGCGCTCCCTTCCCAGATCCCTACTCTGTTTCTATCTATCTCACGATGCGGCCATCTTACACAACAAAGGCTCTTCGCAGCCTGAGTAAGGCTCAATTGCGACGATATTCAGCTCCAGCCTGGCCTGCCACACCTTCCACACCTCATACCTCGCCCTTTGCTCCCCGCCATCTACTTTCCATCGCTGATCTAAGTACGGCCGAATTTACAACACTCATCCGCAACGCCTCCTTACACAAACACGCAATTAAGTCTGGATCGATACCTGAATGCCTTTCGGGCACATTGTCTGGCAAAACCGTGGCATTAATATTCAGTAAACGAAGTACTCGAACTCGGATATCTACAGAAGGCGCCGTCGTGACGCTAGGAGGACACCCCATGTTTCTGGGTAAAGAAGACATCCAACTGGGTGTCAATGAGTCTCTTTATGACACTGCGGTGGTGGTCTCATCTATGGTGTCATGTATTGTGGCCCGTGTTGGCCCGCACTCCGACATTGCCAATCTCGCAAAGCAATCGAGCGTGCCTGTTATCAATGCACTATGCAACTCCTTCCACCCCCTACAGGCAATTGCCGATTTCCAAACTATCTACGAAGCTTTCCCGTCGCATCGGAGTCCAATTCGGTCACAGATCCCCAGCTTAGGCCTTGAAGGGCTGAAGGTCGCATGGGTGGGTGACGCAAACAACGTGCTCGTTGATATGGCTATTGGAGCTACAAAACTCGGTGTGGATATAGCCGTGGCTTCCCCAGAGGGCTACGGAATCCCAGCAGACATGAGGGATATAATCACACAGGCTGGTTCGGGCGTTGCGTCGCCAGGAAAACTTATTGAAACCACGGTTCCTGAAGAGGCGGTGAAGGATGCGGATGTCATTGTGACCGATACCTGGATATCGATGGGATGGGAAGAAGAGACCGCCCGTCGGCTGAAGGCGTTTGAGGGCTTCCAGGTCACGCCAGAGTTGGCGAAACGTGGAGGCGCCAAAGATGGTTGGCGGTTCATGCACTGCTTACCGCGACACAAGGAAGAAGTCAGCGATGAAGTGTTCTACGGCCCGCGATCATTGGTCTTCCCGGAGGCAGAGAACAGATTGTGGTCTGCAATCTCTGCTCTGGAGGGATTTGTTCTTAATAAGGGGAAAATCGTGTAAAGTACTGAAGCCAGCCTAATTTTTTTAAGTTCGGAGTTCTTATAACAAATATATCATGGGAATTAACCAATATGGATCGCTTGATTATTCAACAAAGCCTTTATTATTTCCCTTTTACTATTTCCTATAGCTACCTAAGTATCACTCAGTATTGCATTCTGTAGAGCCACGGCATTTTCTTGCCGCTGCCAGACCATTTTCCATTTCCAATCCTAACCGGATTTTCGTTGGTCCTAGGTATATACAATTGATCCTGTGGTAACGGTGGAGCACGGTAAAGTCACTCCACCGTAGAGCTACAGCTGCCAGGATGCTACACTTGCTCCACTGGAAATCCCTCATCTCAAGGACCCCAAAGAGCACATTATTCCGGTCTGGATATCTATATAAATATCACGTGTTAAGACTCACCTGGGCAGCCACAATCATGGTCCGAGCGCAACCTGACCCGTCCACCAGCCACAGCCTCGGCCTTGATGTGATGTGGGAGAGGAGAGGCTCAACCGGCAACGTTAAATAAGCTTCAAAGCACGGCAAGGAAACCATCGTCCAACGACCCCTCTTCTCCTTCCCTGTGATATACAGACGGCATATAGGATGAAGAACCCTACTTTACACAGGGGGGCTTGATGCAGTGTTTGCCCGCAATCTGATCTATATTTTCACATATTTGCCACCCGCCTACCGACCTAGATCGCCCGGTACGGGGCTTTTAGGGAGCACTTAGCCCGCAGTGGCCTCACTTCGTCCCGATTATTGTCACGCATCATCCACGTCGTGGCGGTTTTTCATTCCATATTTAGAGTCGTTCTCGGTGTATAAATATCGACGTCACTGTGTTATAGCTGGGCTGTGGTTGAATTGAATCACGCGTATTTTCTTTTTGTCTTAAACTCGCAGCAATGGAGGTATGTACATACACAAATAATCTTGCAACGCCTATCTCGCATTCATCCCAGCAATATAGAGTACTAAACCCCAGTTATAGGCGCTATCCCTTTCGCGAACGCCGTCGGGCACTTCGTTTCGTTCCCGCCGCTCACACACCTCGCTACAACACATCTCGCTCGCGCCATTGACGTCCAGGATCCCGCTAGACGATGACGACGATGACCGTGACTACTTTACTCGAAGCGAGGATGGGACATACCATCCCGCCGCCTACATTTATAACCCGCATCCAGCAACACGAACATACCTTTCCAGCGCTTCAGTTCCTACGACTCCACCACTTCTCTCCGAATCGCCAAATGTGCCCAGGCGAAAAAGAACCTCCGCGAGGAGTGATACAAATCTCAGCAGCCTAAACCTCGGCGAACCCCTTCATCCCCGCCATCGACATCACCACCGGAGTAAAAGTACAACCGCACGCGTAAAGTCATCCAGCTCTCAGGACTCAGAATGGGTGCTCAGGGCGGGATTGGCGCTCGCAGCCTCAGCACGTGAAGAAAAGGGCCAAACATGGCTTTTAAAGCGGGAGAGCTCGACGAGTCTCGTTTCAGACTCCATTCACCATGACGATGAGCGCAGACGGAATATCCTACACGAGCACAGCGGTCGTCGAAACATGCGGTCTGGACGCTCAACGCCCCGCGCGCACTCGCGAAGAGGCTCTTCCGGAAGCCATTATCACAGCAGGGCAGACTTGTCAATGACGTCACATGCTCCCACGGCACATACTTCGCGGTCTGGATTCACGACTCCCGCGAACGAGACAGTCGGCATGGAACCTGATTTTGTAGATGAGAATATTCGCGACGAAATGGCGTCTTTGTCTCCATGGCTCCATCGATCTCCTCGTGTGCAACGAAGTCGGAACAGCCAGGACAGGCTGTATTATTCTGCCCCACATTCGAGGAGGGGCTCCGTGATCGATCCGTCATTTTCAGCAGCCATGTCAGAAGCTTCTGATTCTGAATTCGACGAGGATGACGAGGAAGACGAAGAAGCCGATGAGGTCGAACTTCAGCGTCTCACGCGCGAGCGCGGATTTGGATTAGGCTCCTGGATAGATAGGCTCGTCGAATGGACACTTTTCACTGTGGAGGACGACATCGCGCCAGAAAGTATATCTGATCCGACGCGCCACGTTCGCTATTTAGGCGATATCCAGATCCTACAATCAATGACCAATGAACCGATACAATTATCCCCAATCGCGTCGGAAGACGACGAATCAGATACGAGGTCCGAATTCGATTTCTCCGAGGGTTCGCAGAAGCAAGAATCTCGCGACGATGTTATTGTGCCCACCGTGGAGAAGGCGAGTGATCAGGGCGGCTGGGCAGATGTGGGTTGGTTCCTTCGCGTTGCGAAGAATGCTGTTTTGTAAAACCGCATGGGACCATGCGTATAAACCTTTTATTTATTTATTAAACGTCTCTTTCAAAAGAAGTTCGGTTCTTTCATCGCTTGCTTATTCACGGCTGTGCGTTTACCTGGGGGATGACTTTTCATTCACGCTGTTGACGTTGCGATTATTACTTTTTTTTCCCCCGAGTGAAAATATTTAATAACCCTGCGTTCTTTACTAGCTATATACATTACTACTCAAGAGGGCAATTAGGTATATACGATAATTGCTACGATTTTTCGCTTTTCGGCATTCTCCTTCAGGCCTTTCTTCGCCTTTCTTTATCCATGAATGCAAAGTGGGATATCATTCGGGCTTCCTTTCTTTTTTCCTCCCTTGTTACACACTCTCCCAGGGATATGACATATATATACCCCCCTCATTTATATATAGTCAGGCAAATCACTTCAATGTTTCCACAACCCAGGAAAACACAATAGTCGGCTGTTCGCTACTCCCAACTCTGCTGTAGGCCTTAGAAAAAAAAGAACCTTACACAACTAACCAAATTATAACCGCTCCTATGAACAAAAGAGTACAACAGTGATCCATCCCACTTCCGTCACGAGAGAAAAAGAAATCAAAAAATGAAGTTAGAACTGTAAGGTGTTTGCACCAAAGGTGTTTGCACCAACCGCGAATCGAACGCGGGTCCCTTGCTTGGAAGGCAAGTATTCTACCATTGAACCATTGGAGCGGCTGTGTTGATATGACGTTAAGAATTGAGAGAAAAGGAAAAATTATAGACACGCATACTAATATATCAAAAACTTCGGATGAAAGAAAGATGCTAATAGCGGAGGAAAATTGGTATTATTTGACAATCTCTCCTTCCAGTGTGCAGTTTGCAAGAACGTGAAAAATATATTATCTACCAAAATAGAGGTTGGGGGGGGCGGAATCAGGTGACAAATTAGTAACTTATTTTGCTTTTTATGCTCAGCCAACCTCGGGATTCTCCTGGTTCAAAAGAAACAACAAATAATATTATTCGACGTATGGTGACGACGACTCTCTGGGCATTGGTGTCGATCATGAGGGTGAATTCCTGGGCAATGCGCTTTGGAGAGCAAGCGTCTCGTAGTTACATATGTGAGTGCGGGCGAGGTGTGATTCAGGGGTGTAGGGGGCGCATGGGGTGTTGGCCATGCTAGCGCTGCGTAAGTGCGGTGAGATGGGTAATTTAGGGGAGTTGAAGGATTCAAGGACAAGTGGATCAATGGATTGGAAATATAACAAGGATGCCCAAGTAAGTGAGAGAAAGTTGAATTATGTATAAGAAGACAATACTAACTATCGTCTGCTTGACCATGGGAAATTTACCTGTACCCGCGAAAATAACAATACTATTCCCCGTCTGTTCATAGTTTTCGAAGCAGTGGACGCAGCAGCTGTTCATTGAAAACATCAAGAGGACCTCGTTTCTCGTCGTTTACTATGAGAATCCCGGCCTTTTCTTCGGTGCTGCTATCGGTACTTGCGACTCCCAGTCTCACTTCCGCTGGGGTGCCAAGGGGGAAGATCCAAGCAAAAGCTACAACTGCCAGCGAGCGACTAGGGCTGGAGTGGTTAGGGTCTGACAGAACCCTCCCTAAGATCTTGTTTGTATCCCCCCCTTGCTCATGAGGTTTAATCAGACTGATGACTGGGAGGTTTTTGTTCACGGGCGGTACACTTGCGGAAGGATCGGTGTACGGGGCTCTGGACGACACGCAGTATGGTCAATTCAACATCACCGCCGAAGAGATAATCGCCCGGAACCCGTACCTCTTCAATGTCTCACAACTCGCCGTATCCAATTGGGCGTCGTCCACCACTGGACCCTCACCCAGCAGGTCCGACTCCTTCGTCATGAATATGACGCGTTTCCTCGATGACGCCCTCTGCTCAGGGGACAGCGACATAGACGCCGCTGTCTTCACCCACGGGACCAACTCTCTCGAGGAAACGGCCATCTTGTTCGACCTACTCATCAACTGCGGGAAACCCATCGTCGCGGCCGGCGCCTCGCGGCCATGGTCCGCTCTTTCCGCCGACGGAGACGCCAATTTCTTCCAGAGCGTCGCCCTGGCAGCTAGCCCGGCTAGCCGGGGCCGCGGTGTACTTCTCGCCTTCTCCAACCGTATCCTGCAGGCTTTCTGGACTACCAAGACGGTCCCGACTTTCCCGGACGGGTTCGGGCAGACGGCCGGCGGTAGCTTAGGGGAGTTCCTGAACAACATGCCGTACTTTTTCAACACGCCTAGCCAGCCCGTCGACAAGCACGAATTTGATCTGGGGGCCGTGAGCGCGGACGGAAGCTACCCTTCGTTACCGAAAGTGGACATCTTATATGCCCATCGTGAATTCGATGGGAATAGTGTCTTAGACGCTGTGCGTCGGGGTGCAAAGGGGATTGTGATCGCCGGTACTGGTAGCGGAGCAGTACCTACCGGGAAGGCGGAGGTAGCGCAGGCGTTTGGTGAGTTTCAAACAGTTTTTTTCTTTTTTTAAAAAAAAAAAAAAGTTGAAATTTATTGAAAAACACCAGCTCACAAAAAGAATGTTTACAGAAGAGGGTCTCTATATAGTGGTCTCTACTAGATCTCCTTACGGTGCTAGTACGCCGGCTCTCTCGCCGACATATACGAAATCAGGATATATCCATCCACTTCAGGCGAGAGTAATGTTGCAATTGGCTATTGCGAGTAATTTTAGTCGGGATGAGGTTGCAGACTTGTTTGAGGGAACGCTGAGGCAAGCTACGATGCCGTCATTCATTTACGGGGTATGATAGTACACATGCGTTATGTCATATTAAATTGTATACAGTGATACCATAAGCAACGGAAATCAGGAATTCCAGGAAGATACATAGCTTTTTTCAAATAGAAGTTTGATTGACGGTCGATGTGTGTGTATATCTATATTTTTGATCCCTTCGACCTAGGCTAGAGGGAAGCTAGTGGACGTGACCCCCCGCGAGGCCACAAATTGTAACTGCTCTTATGTTTGATTCTGGACACTTGACGTGCTTAACAGCATGACGGTTCCCATACAATCCTCACACGTTCTCTCACACCCTCTGGCACACCACCCCCAGGCGATTCTAGATACCCCTGACGACCCTAGCTATCCTCGGCTGGTAGCATGATTCATGTAGATTCGCTAAGCCTTAAAAGAATCATTTAGAACCCTCCGAATCACTGACCACATCGTCCATCAAATTGCTCAATTCATGGTCAATCTTGTCATACTTGTGAAATCGCCACCAGAACAATACCGCACAAAGTCCTAGAACACCAGCCACAACAGCATACAAGATGACCAAAAAAGGATCCCGCGCCGCCGGGCTAATTGCCATGCCCATTAAAGCTCCAAGACAAGCGCTGAGCTGCACCATGGCCTGCACAACGCTCCGCATGCCCCTTGGCGCCTTGCTGTACGAATACTCGCTGGCCGTGACTAGGCCGAATATCTCAGCAATAGCCAGCGCGACGTAGATGGGTAGCTGAGTCCATACATTCACGTCGTTTGGCAGCTGTCCTCCGTTCGACGCGGGACATGACAGGGGCGCATAGTAGCAAGGGCCCGTGCTATATATCAACTTCTGCAGCCCTGCGGCGTAGGCCATACCTCCCCCACAGATCAGGAAAGCCACCGTAATTCGTGCCATAGGCCCGAACGAGAGACGGCGCTGGGCTAGGAAATTGTATAGGGCTTGGATAATGGGGCCGAAGACCACGCATGCGACGCCTGCCATGGCTTGGATCATGTCGTTTGGAACCCCGTGGAGATTCATCTGCCCTGCCTGCGAGATGAGGTTGTTGAACATCTGGGTGATGGCTAGATAAAAGAAGGCGAACGAAAATCTAGAGAAAAATAGATCAGTAACAAACGGGCTATCTAGCAGACAGATGGGGGCATCAGAAAACGCACATGACGCGGCATGCAATTAGGCCTCTTTTCAATTCATCTACGAAATCGTCGCTCCAGGGAACACCGATTCCATGATTTTGCATCTGATAAGCTTCTTTCGCATGATCTAGTTTGAAACCATGCCGAGCTGCCATGCTCAGGACTTTGAAGGCTTTTGGCAGCTTGTTTTCGCGTGGGACAATTTTGACTTTTGGGATTCCCAGATTTTTAGCTGGAATCAATTAAGGGGGGTAGGTAGTTCACCAGTTGGGAGTCCTACCTAGTCTAGAATTGAAAATAAGGAGCATTACCGATGCCAGAAGCAGGGAGCCGGATGCCATCAGGTACGCGGACCAAAAATCGAATTCCCGTTCCAGAAAAGTCGCAGGAATCGATGAGAGCGACGCGATATTCGTAAACCTTCAAACATCAGCTCATTCAGCTCGACTTGAACGGGTTCAAGCAGGCTATCAACCAGTAGAAGGCATTGTAGAGAAATTGCAATGTTCGCGCGCCATCTACGATAGCAAGATCGCCATTCTTTTGTCGAACAAGCTGTGGCTTTTTCTGCGGGTACTGATCGCCTGCTGGACTTTTAAAAACATGGGTTCTAAGATTTAGATATCAACGGGTTCCTTACCTATGAAGGGAGAAATCGTCGCCTTGGTAGCACCAACCCCTAGTCCGATTAAGATCATAGCAGCAGCCAAACCCGGAACCCCTGCCCCGTTGTTCAACGCAGCCGGCATTGACGTTGCAAACATGATTAAAGATCCGCATAAGGAGAGACTTCATGCGCAGATTTAACTGCTGAGCAGTCAGTCACTCGATAACGCTTGCCTGGGAGTTTCACCTTACCACAACCCGATTAACAGGGTTTTGTACCGGCCGAGCCAGCTATCGGAGACAACGGCGAAGAATGTCGGTGACAGGAAGAGGAACACGTAGAAACCATTTGATATGGCCGTGGCGGTCCACTGGCCGAGACCCAGCGCTCCCGGGACCGGATGAAGACCTCGTTTATTCTGCATGTAATTTTCTATTTCATTTTACATGTTAGCTTGCTAGTCGAGAGACAATCAGAATCTTATGTAGAAGGGGAAGTTCTTACGCCAGATTGCGACGATGGAATAATAGCCGAATCTCTCTGCCGCCCCTATAAGAGCAGCAGTCCAAGCTGGTAGTGGTACATGGTCGATGACATGTGGTAGTTTTTCTATCTCATCGGAAGTAGCATCGCGAGGTGGTGGCTCCGACGCGGATTCAGTGACGAGGCCAGGTAAACCGCTCCTTTCTTTCTCTGCATCCATCTCTTAATGTATCATACTATGTAGTCTATGAAAGTTGCTGCGATGCTGGTGGGCATTAGCTGGATGTAAATATGAGATTTCACGACGATTTAAAGGATATGTGGCGTTCGTCAACATGTACCAATAGGTTCTTTCCGCGCATAATTCAGCATATAGCTTTGATCGGGACAAGAACTGGCAGAGGGTTGAAAAATTTACCGAGTAACTTCTATGTACCTGATGCCAGCGCAACTCAGTAAGCGCAACACACCTCCAGATCCCAGCCAATAGTTTGCCGCCTCCGCTTGGTAAAAAGTCAAGACTACCATGGCAGGATCTGCAGGGAATTGAATCACCAGCTCCATTATCCATAGCAGCATGCGGATATTAACTTTGCAAAATCAAGGGTTGTCGGGCCGATACAGGGGTCAGGGGTTATAGAGCGAGGGAAGCCAAGATGCCAAGGGCCGACAAAGAATACTACATACTATATTCCTCTCAAATATGCTCGTCTTTGTGTGACGAATTAGAGGGGAAGTGGGGGGATTCAGAAATCGAATGCAATTATGACGATTGTCATTCAGGGTCGGGGAGGTACTTTGTATACTAAATGCAGACATTGGAGCCCACCACATAGTCACCTGTAAGAACAGATTTGCAGTCCATTAGTACATACATAGTAGTCGTCCGGGACTTCAGTAATGACCATGGCCTCGAGCGCATCGCAGTCGAAATATCACATTGGTTTCAAGAAGGAAACGATAAAACTCTTCGAATTGCGCGACGTATCGACATGTCTGCAATATCTGCTTCCGACGCTGAAGTCTCTCCCACCCACGTTCTCTCTCCTCGACGTTGGCTGCGGCCCCGGTAGCATCACCTTGGACCTAGCGCGGCATTTCCCTCACGCCAAGATTATCGGCGTAGACCAGAGCACCACCGTCATCGAGCGAAATCGAGCAAGTATCGAGACACTAGCCCCCGGTACCAGAGTTGAGTTCCGAGCGGGCGACATCCTAAGCCCGGAGTCCTTCCTTACGCCTGATGAGATAGGCGCATTTGACGTGGTCCACGAGCACACAACGCTCATCTGCATCCCCAACAATGGCGCAGTGCTCAAGCAGATGAGGCTTCTCGCTAAACCGAACGGGGGCATCGTGGCCTGCCGCGACGGCGACACCCAATCCCAGGTTGTGTGGCCGCCCTGTCAGGAGAATGCAGAGCTGCAGGAGCGTATCTATAGGATGAACGGGTTAGAGACACAGACAGGGCGGCAGCTGATTAGCAAGGCGCTGGAGGCGGGCTTTCGCAGAGACCAGATCACGGCCTCGGCTAGCGTGCTGTCCAACATCACTACACCGGAAAGACAAGCGTACGCGGGTTCAATGTTGGATATCCTGGCGGACGAGAATTCCGAGTATCGTCGGGCTGCAGCGAAATTCGGATACTCTGACGAGCAGGTGGAAGTTCTCAGGGAGAACATGCGGAAGTTCATTGAGGCCGACGACGCGTGGAGGTTGCTCATTTGTACTGAAATCATATGCAGACTTGACAATGATAACTAAGTCTGTCGGCTAGTTGCTGAGATTAACCATAAAGTATGAATGAGTATTGATATGACCCATAAGTTACACTGCAAGGTTCCTTTTGATTTAATATAAAAGAATTAATTATTCCTAGTGGCTACTATGTACATACGTTGCATGTAACTACAAATCAGGTACTCTACATTTAATAATTACAGAGTACAATCGAAACCCCTGAGCCCTGTTCAAACCTTCCTCCCCGTGGAACCCTGAGATATATATTAGCCACTCGCGCGGCCCGCGAAGGTAATCAACCTTTCTTTCTACATCAAGGTTCCTCCTCCTCCTCCTCTTCGTACTCTCCTTCACCACCTTCTTCACCTCCAAAGGCCCGATTCATTGCCAACCATGACGTCGGTGCGTGGTTCGCTCGTGTCCGGCCTGCTCATCGCCCTATACACCTTAGGTGTCCAAGGCGATGGCATAGGCCTCATCGGATGGGGCAAGACTTTGTACCACCCAACATGCACCTTTGCCTGCCGGAATTTCATAAGGAAACAGCAGCTGGAATGTACGGAAGTTGATAGTACTGAGAACCACGGCACAGCTCACAACCCCGTCACTACATCACCCGACTGTTTCGTGAAAGATCCGGTCTTTTTAAAGACCATGGCCCTTTGCATCGACGTGTACTGCCCATTGAGCAACGATCCGCCCATGAGTTTGATAGACGACTACTGGGTCTCTCATCTTGGGACCGGCACCCTTGGGGACTACCAGTATGTGCCAGCCATGTCGTACCAGGACGCCCTGAGCGCAGCCCGGGAAGACGAATCTCGCGCTGCTCTCAATATCAGCTCGATAACCGGCAACGAGACTACTACCCACGACCATACGAATATGAGAATGCTAAAGGCGCGCCAACTGAACACCTTTGACGTCTCCAGCCCTCTGCCTATGGCTGCTGGCGGCAGCGCTCACCTAAACGTTACTAGCTTCATAAGCCCCGAGGACTGGCAAATGCAGTATAACTATTTATCGGACTTCGAGACAAACGAGACCGGTCATTCCACAATGGCGTGAGTGCAATTGTGATATTTCACTTGGAGAAACCAAAAAGCTAACCATCAGACAGAATCGTTATTGCAATGGTCGCTATTCTCCTACCTATCCCGCTCTCCCTCTTCCGGTTCATCCCTGGGGGGGTTCGCGGATGGACTTACATCCAATCGCTCCTGGTATACCCGGCCACATGGGGCAAACGCCATCGCGTGCCCGTGACCGGAGGCATGGTGCCGACCCGTGGGCAATCCCTATACATTTTCCTAATCAGCGTGCTCAACATCGTACTCCTCCTCGCGCCATACGTTATCAACCAGCCGCAGGCCAGCTTTGAGTCGACGGGCATGCAAAAGCTCAGCATCATCGGCAACCGCGCCGGCGTCATGGCCATGGGGAACGTAGTGGCGCTGTTCCTCTTCGCGGCGCGAAACAACGTGCTGCTCTACATGGCAGACTGGAGCTACAGCACGTACATTCTGCTGCACCGCTGGCTAGGGTACTGGGCTGTAATACACACTGTTATTCACTCGTTCATGCTGTTGGCGAACTACGTTATAAAGGGCACATATCAAGACGAGTTCGCGCGCCTCTATTGGATTTGGGGCATAGTCGGAACGGTCGCGGCCGTTGCCTTCATACCCTTTTCTCTACTCTGGGTGCGGCAGAAGTTCTACGAGTTCTTCCTCGCATCTCACGTCGCGCTCGCGCTACTGTTTATCCTCGGGTACTACTACCATATCTGGTACGTCTACGGGTACAGCTGGGGTTACGAAATATGGATCTTTGTTGCTGGAGGCATCTGGGGCGCCGATCGCGTCATACGATTGGGCCGCATGGTGTTCCAAGGCGGCCGTACCGCCGTCATAACGGCAATCCAGGACGTGGATGGAGAGTACCTCCGCATTGACGTCGATGGAAAATATCTCAAGGATGGTGTTGCGTACCTCTGCTTCCCATCGCTGGGCTGGCGCTTCTGGGAGACTCACCCCTTCTCTGTGGTGTGTCCGAGTGAAAGCGGCAACGATAGCGACGAACGGGCATCTACTCCTACTTCTGACGGGAACACAGAGACCCCTGAGAAACTGACAGGCACATCTAAAGTCGCCACTGCGGTGAGCGCGTCTACGAACAACAGCAAACAAGCGGCTGCGACCTTCTTCACCCGCACGCGCACTGGAGTTACTAAGCAGCTCGCTGCTCGCGTTTCTGGCGCGGCAGGCTCGTCGACCCGTCTCCGGGTCCTAATCGATGGGCCATACGACCATTCCGGCCGCACATCCACACAGCTCGGGAAGTGCAGTGGCATCCTATGCATTGCGGGCGGCGTGGGAATTACCCCCTGTCTACAGTATCTTAGGCAAAGCGGCGCCAAGAGCAGCAAATTATACTGGTCGATCCGCAAGTCCGGCCTGGCGACCGCGCTGGCGCCTACTTTGGATGCTCTCCCGGGCAATGTTCAGATCGAGACGACCGTTGGGCAGCGCTTGGATCTGGATTCTATCTTGGAACGGGAGATGTTGGGAGCTATAGATGATGGACCCCTGGCTATTGTTGTTTGTGGGCCTCCGGGCATGGCGGATGATGTACGCCAGAAGGTCGTGTCGTTCGCAAGGACGCACCCGCTTAGCCGCCCCTATGTACTGCTGGATGAGGCCTTCGGCTGGTAGGGCCTCGGCCCCGAGCCCGAAGATTGTAATTTAAGTGGGGACTTTTGTCTAGTACAAAAATTTCGATGATTTCCCCGCAGATTTTCAAGTGTTATTATTTGCGCCATAGCGTTGCTTTTTAATTACAGTTGCCGGTTGACTACTACCCTATTAATGAGCACATTTGAGCTAAATTCGTTACATTTCCCATGCGGGTCTTGGCTCTGCTAGCAGAATTTGTCTGCCCAGGCTTATGAAGGGCAACTGATGCACAGCCAAGGGGCCAAGGGGCCAAGGGACTAAGGGGTCCAGGGGTAACTAAAGGGGCCCCGCAAACCAGAACGCAGATCATCTCACATCCTCCCACAATGCATAAGCTCACTACGGAGTAATCTGGGGATCAATGCTTTCTTTGCCACGCGATCGAAGAGCGCGATAGAGAAGGGAGTGTCACCGTGAGAGATGAAGATGAGGAGGGTGAAAAAAGATGAAATAGAAATGTGATTGTTCAGGTCTATTTTCTTTGCCTAGTACCATTCATCTATACAAGTCTATAATCAAACTTCTTCCTCACCTGCTGGACTAACTCCAGGCACTCTTTCCTGCTCTTTCTGCTAGCAACTGTCACGTACGCCACGCACCACAGCTCGCTCGAGTCTGGCCCCTGCACTACATCCCCTTTCTTCTTGATAGTCTGGTAGTGCACGACATGCGTCCGCAGCTCCGGGTTTGCCTCGAGGAATTCGAGCACAGCGTCATCCGACGCCATGATGCCTGCCCGCGTTGGCGGCAGCACGCAGACACCCAGCACATACTGCGGTTTCCCTCCCAAAAACGGCTGTGCCAGTGCTTTAACTCTAGCATTCTCGCGTGTTCCCAAGCTAAGGAGGAGTCGGATAGCATAGTAGTCGACACCGTAGGCAAGTAACGCGGCTACACAATTAATGTACCCTGGGGGGCGGGCATTCACCTCGTGCAGGTAACAAGATGGTGCTTCTTCTTCTTCAGTCCTGCTCTTGCTCTCCTGAACGTGCAAGTCCAGGATCCCGTTGTCGGAACATGGTTCGTAACGCGCACGAGATCCTCGCACCCGCGCTTCACAGTGGAAGACGCCTGATTGGAATCCAAGACGAGCAATACACTTCCGCAGTGATTCCCGCATTATATCCTTCTCGTTGGCGGGCAGAGCCGACGGCACATCCATCAGTGTCTCCATGAAGTTGGCCCCCCTAACACCCTCGCTGCCAGGCAAGTCGCCAGAGCATGGGAAGTCGTCCGAGATGTCACAGAACAGTACTTCGCCGTCTAACACGATGAAGTTAGCATCAATTTCAGGCCCGTCGATGTACGGCTCTACGACGACTCTTGTGTCGCTTTTAGCCGAAGTCACGTGCCTTGCTGATGCTCGCTGCACCGCGGCGTACAGCTCGGCTTCGTTGCGTACTTTGACCACGCAGTCGCTGTTCCAGCCCGTACACGGCTTGACAATAAGTGGATACCGCAGACGGTCTTTTTTTTCTATCAGCGCCGCATCAAGTTGGTCCGGTGTCTCAAGGACGAAGCCTTCGTCCCCACCAGCAGCGGCGGATTCCAATTCTCTCGTGGCGCCCTTGTCGCCTGCAAGCGCGTACGCAGCAGATGACGACGTGGGCAGCCCAAGGATCTCGCATGCACGAGCTATGCGTGGTAGTCGTACATCGCTAATGGAGACGATCCCATCCACCTTGTGGGGGTAAGATCTCACAGCATCCACGACTCGTTGCGTCAGACCCTCGTCGCCGTCGATGCTGATGGGGATGAAGGCCTCTCGGTAATGCGCATGGGGTCCGGCATCGTCCTCGAGCCAGTGCCCGGGCTCGTCCAGCACAACGAGCGTGATTCCCAGCGCACTGGCGGCTTCATAAAATTGCTGGCTTGCCTCGATGTTCGCGCGGCCTTGAATCCAGAAGACGCGGGAGCGGGTTAGCGGCTCATTGGTTACCCACGGGAAGGACAGGCGCTTCGTGAATTCATCATCGAGATGGCGACACAAAGCTGCCGTGTCCTCTTCTGCGACTGTCGCATGTGCGACGATGCCACCAACGGCACTTCCAAGGAGTTCCAGAAAACTGTGAGTGGTACGGATGTTTACCGCTTCCTCAGGGGCGACCTGATGCACGGACGACAGGGGTTTCAGAAAATCAACGGCAAGACTAACGCCTTCACAGTCATGTAGTCTATAGCTGAGGAAGTCTGATCGTACAACAGTGCCAGATTCGCGAGAGAACACCAGTCTCAAGATAGTCGTGCGACGGCCATCTTTGCTGCTGCTAGCGACTGACACATCCTTCAGGAGCGCTTTGAAGAGCTCAGCATAGACACTGTCTAACTCATCATGATCAACATTGATTGCGAATGAGTCTGCCACAGACTCCGTGGCAGATTCCTGGAGAATAACCTCAAGGTCAAGACACCAGTGCTTCTGCTCATGTTGAGTAGACTTCTTAGTGACTGTCTTTCCCAAAGCTCGGAGGGAAACTGAAGCGGTGTGTGAGTATTATTCTTAGTGGGAAGTAAAGGGAAGGGGGGGCTACCGGGTGACTCACCAATCGTCGTGCTAGATCGCAGAGAGAAAGTCCAACACATCTCAGGTGAGGTGACCGCTGTTTGATCCTTCATAGTGGATGAAAATCAAGTTGAGGAGATGAACAGGACCAATCGATAATCCCTGGCCGGACGTATGTTTCGATTCGATATAACTGCCTCAAGGTGGACTCTGGACAAAACCTCTTTTTTACTCATCTCGAGACTACCGGGCCGACGTACTCGGACTGTAGTTATTGTAGTCCTAAATCTTACAATACCAGACTGTTACGGCCCGCCCCGATGAGCAAATTTACCGGATGTCCCTGCAGATCAGCCGTTGAAGATTCGCTGGGTAGAAGAGGCAACTCATGTTTGAAAGCAAACCCCACCAAAGCCCGAGCCAGCTACAGGCCAGGTCATCAAGAAGGCAAAAAAGCTAAGTGGGGAAACTCATCTACTATGTAGGAAATATCATACTCTGCTGAGCAAGGATTTTAAGTGCCAAGCGCTCGCTTCTGATTATACCGAAGTTTGCGACCTCCGATTGGTTGAGAGTTTCTTGATCGCGTAATAAGAGTTGCATATTCTGAAGAAAAGTTGCGGGGTTGAAACCGACGCCAGGAGTGAGTGCCCGACATTCAATATAATCTGCGCGATATAATACTACCCGTTGTTCCGAACTAATGCGTCGGAGACTTCTATGCCTACACCGGTGCCTACAATGACATGATGTCATCGATGTCGAACACTTACAATGCACATCGTGATCCCAGGCATCGTGTTATGAGAACTTTTGAGCAAGTTCAATGATCGAAGTGGAGACTATCATTAGGAGATGATCCTTCAAGAATATGCTCCCAAGACTTCCAAGACCTAAAACGCCGCTCAAAAGTGGCTCCCTCTTATCTACTATGTAACTAGGGTCTACCCTTTGAACAGCAGTAGCAGCAGCTGCAATAACCCAATTGAGCATTTCCCCGACGACCATCAGCCCCTTGTTCAATAAAATTTCCATCCCATGATACATCCGTTAGGCTGAAAGGTTTCAGACAGGGTAGGCTGGTTCATGCAATGCAAGTATGTACGCATGAACGCACGTGGGGGAGAACTTAAGATGGTCCACCCTACACGGCATTCCTTTGATAGTAGTAATTACATGTATAGAGATGCAGGTATCCCTTCGCCTGAAGGTTTGGACAATTTTAGCGTACAACCAGCTTGCAAATGACGCGCTATTATTGGTTGACAATGTGCCGCTAAGTTAACCAACACAGCTATTGGATAACACAATAAGCTTAATTGAGTCTAACTAGATTACATATACGGAGTATAAACCATCCTCACTGCTATCTCGTTTGTATGAACTCCTCGGTATGAAATGCTTGTCGACACTGGGCTTTCAAGGCTGAAGATTCCATGGGTCTCTGCGATATTGTGACATGGGTAGTTAATGTATCAAAATCGTTGATCTGTCAAAGAACTTGCTCTAGTCTTGAAGGTAATCTGCACTGTTAAGTGGAAACTGGATGAACCCTTAATAACCGGAGCACAACGCCATAAAACACTAGATCGAGCGATTGTAACCATTGTAACTATTATTCAGTCATTATTCTGGTATAATCTTTCTTTTTTCTAAACTTACCATTGTGGGTTGTGTCTTTTCCACGATGGCGGCTCCCAATAACGTTTTCCGTGGTCCCCAGTCGGTAGCCCAGTATTTCGATCCCGACAAAAGTCCTCCTCTACCCCTAGTTGAGATACCTAATCGTCTTAATCCCTTCAGAAAGGACAATGTTCGGATATATGCAAAACTACTCACTTGCCTGCCTGCCCACAATGTGAAGTCCTTGCCTGGTTCGTAACACACAAGTCAACCCCTTTACCAAAAGGCTCAGTCATGTGGAGAGTAGTACTTAAGTGTCTACGTTAAACTTGGCGGGTGAAAGCTGACGATCCAGAAAAACAGCATTGAATATGCTCTTGCGTGAGCCTAAAGCTCGAGACACGAAAATTGCCGAGGCGAGTTCTGGGTCTACCGTTTTATCCCTAGGCATAATTGCCCGAGTTCTCTGGGGAAATGGCGATGTGGATGCGTATGTAACGAATAAGAAACCACGAGAGTCTCTGAACTGGCTTCGTTTCTTTGGGATACGACCGTAAGCCCTTTCACATAGCTACTTTGGCACGTCGCAGCGGTGACCATATGAGCTTACCTTATTTATGGATCAGGTGTCTCTATGGCGGACTAGCCCAGCAGGAGCCGACCGACCCCGCAGGGATCATGCGCAGACTGAGAAGAAGGGCCAATGCAGGCGAGGACATTGTATATCTGGGTCAGTATGATAATGAAAATGTGAATTGTCGTCGAACTTTCAGTGATTTAGTTTCGACCGAGGGTTCTAACTGTTTCACAGAATTGGAAGGCACATGAGAAGTGGACGGGACCTCAAATCTTCAAGCAGCTACCCGAAATCAACGTTTTTTGTACTACGGTGGGAACAGGAGGTAATGATCTTGATTCACTTATATTGAACTCCGCACCGCGATATCTGTTCCGCGCTAATAATGTTACTATTACCACAGGATGTATCACTGGAGCAGGAGCGCATCTCAAATCCAAAAAGCCATCAGTCAGAGTAGTAGGGTGGGTGGATATCTCATGATTACCTGAACTATGTCGCTTTCCGCCCTGGTTGCCAACTATGTGATAGTGTTTTCAACATCTTTGGAGATCCAACGCCGGGCCCCAGACACTTCCACGGATTCCATACCTGCGGATTCCCCTGGGAGGGCACGGTTGACGCGAGTATCGAGGTGGCCTCCGCGGATTCATACCGCATGTCAATGCGACTATCTCGGGAGGGACTCATTGCTGGCCCATCTTCTGGCGAGGCACTGCAGGGCATCTTGCAGTACATTGCCCAGGTTAAAGACGCAGGACAGCTGGCACAGTTAGCTGATGAGACGACCGGCGAGATATCGTGCGTGTTTACGTGTTGTGATCTCCCATACCAGTATATGTCTGGATACTTCCAGAAGCTCGGAGCAAATGAATTCCCGCCCATTGAAAATGAGGTGAGGGCTGATACCATTTCGACTGCCCTAGTGTTCGTCTTATTCCTAGTGCTTAGATCCCCGCGCTAACAGAGGCGAACATAGATTTTGCTGCAATGCGACCAAACCAGACATGATGAACGTTGGGTTCTGGATGCCCACGAGACCATGGAGTTTATCTTTGGTACAGCCAATTCAAAGCCAGCCCAGCACAAGGCTACCATATCGACGCAAAGTCTTGAGTTTGCAATTAGCGCTCAAACAAGGCCCTCAGACAGTAAGATGACCACTAACCTCTTCACTATGCTTCATTCCTGGTTAGGTCGCTTGTACGACGATTTCCTTGGAATCCCACATCTACAACGGCATAAATGTTGCTCTATCCATTCATTTACGCAAGCCTCGCCGTCAGCCCTGATTCTGGACTTCCGCAGCGAAATGGACTTCAGAGCACGGCACCTTCCCGGCTCGTATTGTGCATCACTAGAGGGGCTGACGCCCGAGCTGGCACATGGGGACCTGTTTGGTGATGCAAACACCGTTCACTTCATTTGGTCAAATATTCAATCTCTTCTTGATCAGCCACGTGTGTCGAGTCTTCTGCAAGGTGCTAGGAAAGATCACCGAACTGTGATTGTGGTGTGCTACAACGGCGACGCATCTCAACTAGGAAGCTCGACGCTGCGGGATAGGGAGCTGGAAGCTTTTAACGTCAAGGAAGGGTTCGAAAAGCTCTGGGCTGTGTACGAAGGGGCAGGGCTAGTATGAGATTTATCCTAGCTTGCAACCAATACCCATTTGTATCAAATTTACCAGCTTTTTATCATTGAGATCTCAGAAATCCAAATCACATTTGGTCTATGTTAGTCAGAAATTTCAGCCATTCACCCCGGTTCCTTCTATCCCATCAAATTAAACCTATCTAAGCTAATAAGGTTTTCAAGAGATTTGGGATTGAGACAAGGCGGCTTGATATTCCAATTGGTGTAATTGATTTGATGGAAAGACTCAAAGCCAGGCTGCCCATGTTGTGAATCTGAACAGAGTTCCTGCTAGAAACCCTAGAGGAGAGGAAAGAGGTCTTGAACAAGTTCTCTTTATTGGAACAGTCGCTGTGTCAGCAATGAGCAGGCGGCTGCTGAACAGCCAGTCAAGAAGCCGAAGAAGAATAGAGTTAGGGGTCTGCGCCAGCCTCCTGGTAGATAAGCTTCTTGTAAACAGCCTGTCAGAAGGCGCTTCGCGCTCGCAAGAATAAACTGTCTCATACTCGTCTGGGCGACGATATCCTCGTTGGTTTGCACGGACAGCTCGGGTCGATGTTTATCTGCCTAATGCGCTAGCTCTCTCCCTTTACAGGAGTTCTGAATACCTTACTGGGAACTTTTCGTCCGTACGAGAGATAGATAGCATGGCGTGGCAAGCTGGAAGAACGCTTCATGGTCGACTATACAGTTTTCAACTCGATAAACCGCTAACCAAATCCTCTACGGTCTTCAAAGCTCGCGTTGTGTCGAAATTAGGTGGTCCAACACCGCAATGATATGCAAGGACTAGTTGAGTGCTTAACTGATGCTGATTGTTTGTCAGGGCTGTGGTCAAAACCGCCTATGAGAAGTATAAGCTGGCCGATTTGAAGCGGGAATACCGGGCCTACTCCATGGAGAGGATCCGCAAATCCAAACACATTTGCGCATTACTGGACACTGTCGCCGATTTTGATCCCACACCAAATTTAACAGACCCAACTCCTGGAGCAGAAGCATGGATGGCCTTTGAATGGATGGATCATAGCTTGGTGGATTTTGAACACAAATATTTGAAAGATCATCCTTGGATTCTACAGATAGCTTCAAGGCAGATTCTAAAGGCTCTTGGAATTTACAAGGAGCCGAATTTGATCCATACAGGTATGCTCACTGACAATGCTGACATTGGCACCTGCACTAATCATTAACTAGATCTAAAACATGAGAATATCCTTGTCTCGAATATCAACTCACCAGAACCTATAGTAAAATTAGCAGATCTCGGAGCAAGTTCGTAAGTCTCACTCCGTACCACCTATATGCTGAATTGTGATGCTAATTTGAACAGCAATACCGGAAGGCTACAACAAGGACCGGATACAACTCATAGCTATTCGAGCACCAGAGGTATGGAGACACAAGGGCGGCTTTCACGTCTCCGATGTATGGTCTCTAGGTGTTACGGTTCGTTACACTGTCGTCGCGCTAGTTTGGACAGAGAAGCTATATTAACGCAAGCTCAACAGTTGACGGACTGCCTACTCCCAGTTCCAATCTTCGGCACACGCGATAACACTTTAAAAATAGACCCTGAATGTTGGTGCGTGGCAAAGATCTTCCGCTTATTCTACCAGTTTCCTCGTCCCCTCCATAGATTGCTCCAGTCAGAATGGGAGCTAGCTGCAAAGCTAGCTAACCCACAATACAAGTATATGGAAGTCGGTACGATGGATGATGAACTCAGAAAGCTGGAGCTGCCAGAAGTTATAGTTGATTTTGTCATGTCCCTGCTTGTCGTGGACGATGAGAAGAGGCCGACTGCTCAAGAGGCATTGAAACATCCGTTCTTCCAGGCCAAGTTGGAAGTGCCACCAGATTTGTGCTGGAAAATCGGGGCAGAAGACCACTTGTCTCAGGGAGCCAGTTCCAGTGATCAATATTCTCCTGGCCAGGGTGAACAGATCTTTCTCACATCTACCCTGTATCTCGACAGAGAACAGAGCTGCCTTTCCATGTCCTATCCCCATACTTCGGAATCAGTTTGATATATTCCACCCAGATATCCAAGATATACATCGTGTTTCCCCTAGCACTTTCCGATATACAAACTCACTACATATCTCTTCTTGTGATGTCAGCTTCAAGACCTCTCTCTCCCACCTATCTCCCAGGACTTAGGGGTGGGAGCTTGTAGTGTATTGGGTGGAGGAATGGGATCCTACGAAGGGAAGATAGTTGGTATTAGTAGGACTATTAGGGCAGCAGCTATCTGATAGAGATGTATGTATGATCAGTGAGCTGACATCATTTTTACTAGTCACAGCTTTTCCTGTAAAAATATATGTCCAGCTCTTACCAGACTAAACTTGATCAGAATTACTAGCAATAACGGTGTTGTCTGTTGCAATTCCCATTTTTACTCTAGAATCATCAAGCCACAGCTGCAGCAGAAGGGTTATTTTATATAACAGTTGAGCCGCTGCCAGCATCAATAGACTACACTATCAACCAACTTCAACAATGTATTGCCAATTGGCAGCGTTTACTTAGTACATTAGTTTAAAAAGCTCCCCCCCTAGCCACTGATACAAATCCCCATGATCCCTTAAAGCTGATATGGTTAGGTGGGTGACCATACAAATTTCAGGGTGTTTGCCAACACTTTTGATCTAGTGCTGTAGTACAGAGTAGTTACCCTGTCAAGATATCGAAAACGTCATAGATAGCTAGGGTAGCAACTACACCATGCCAGCAATGCTAGCTTCGCAAAGTAAAAAGGGGAGGAGGTAAAAACATTTTATGCCATTTCGCCTGGCACTCAAACACCGCACTCATCAGAAAAATAGAACATCTAGTGAGTAGTACAAGGGCAAATCCCTATGCAGACAAGCTTGGCCCCTATCAGCAAAAGTGAACTGGAGATATTTCACTGCTGCTATATTCAAAAGGAAGCTTGGCAGGAAAAAAGAAAACAAGGAGAAAAGAAAAAAAAGAAAAGGAGAATTTCTGAACATTGAATATTCCTGTTCTTGTTTTTATGTTCTTTCTTCATGCATGTTGGACGAAGCAAGTATTGAGTGTCTGAGGAATCGTTCTCGATATACCGATTCTGTAATAGTCACCAATCCCTGGAATATGACGACAGCAAAGTAAAGAAGGGAGTTTAGGATTTGGAAAACTGCTAGATAGTTACATCATTTGCAGCAGAGACAAACCAGTAAGCGGCCTGGAAACGGCGCTGAGCGACTTTCGAATAGCGACAATTCATAACGGAATATGCAAAGAAACGCTGATTCCTTGATAGGTTGCTGCATTTGCAAACAGGTCCTGTAGATAAAGGTCATTTCAATGCCACAGAAATGACATCCAGAAATACCAAAGAAAGACCCAGAAGGAGATCGCAGAAGCATAGAAGCCATCCGGATTGAGGAGCGTTGTGCAGGTAAACGGAAAAAAAGGTTCAATGCACGCTGTCGCAGCCAGATGCAAAACAATCTCAGTGGAAACCATCGAGAGAAGCAAAAACGCAAGAAAAGTGGCAAGCCAAAGCAGAAACAACGATATTTCAGCAGTCCTGAAGGATATTGACATTAGCGAAGCAGGGATGTGCGTATCCTCCCTGGTGCTTTCAAGCCCTGTGCTTTCACAAGACCCCAAATACCGGCCTTACTGAAGCTATGAATTCAAGCGCACACATCGCAGGAATGACGCTTAGAACTTCTTAATCGTCCAGCTCGATGATGTCAGGAGCTGGCTTTCGAAGTTGCTGGGCTGGCAATACTTCGAGATCCGAGTCTTCCAAGTCCTCGTCGGTCCGCTCCTTCTTGACCCTAGGCCCCAAGTCATCTACTGCGTCAAAGGCATCCCGCTCCCGTTTAACTCTCCCTTCTGCCTCTTTATAGACTGAGATTTGACGCTGCAAGAAAACTACTTAGTACCACAGCCGGGGCATTGACTGCTCGATTGAGCTGGAGTGAACATTAGTAAGCTTACATTCCTCATTTCGAGTACCTGTCTCAGTTCGTCGATTGTCAAATCGCTCATCGGCCGTTCGTCGAGTGGCGCTGGTGAAGGACTCCGTGGAATAACTAAGAGATTTTGTAATGCCTCTGTGGTCGCAAACAAGTTAGCTAAAGCGAAAACTTGTAGTTTTAAGATGATCCTACTCTTTGAACGGTATTTAAATTCGAACACCGCTATTGGATCCGACCCAACGTTGTCTCCGTATACGTCATAAACCGGAAACTTTGCTTTTCTCTACTCCCCCAGGCTTCAGGAATGTTAGAATCGGATCAATATAAAAGGAGGGGTTGAGTACTTTCCTAACTACATGCGACAGTGCTAGTCCCTTTGTTGCTTTTTCGGAAAGCTCATCCTTCGGGTTGAAATTACATTCGATCACCCGGTCATCTTCCTCATCTTCCTCATCTTCCTCGTCTTCCTCGTCTAGGCCCTTTACTTTAAATGGCCAGACTTCGACCGAAATAGTACCCATGCCTTTGGATTGCTCAAAATTACATGGTTGGCTAGCGAGGGATTCCCCTGGCAAGGATTTAATGTTAGCACACAGCGAAATACCGTCCGTAAAAAAGAAAATAATTATTCTGAAGGTGGGATTGTGTGCGGAGTAACGAAGGAGAAACTGACTGATACGAAGATTAGCAAACTTGAATGGCTGTTCAACTACTTGGCTGTTGATCGTTCGCTGGACGCCACTTCTTTGAACAGTATAGCGACCATCTCGAGAGGCGTTGCGTTTATCAACCATGGCCCCAAGTACATATTGACCGTCCACATAGAGGTCAAAGCACACAGAGCCATACTCAAATTTGTAACCCTTCTTAATGCTGAAATTTACGTTAAATTCAGCATCAGATATAGCCTCAATATACCTCATCACAGTATTGGGCTTCACTTCCTCTTCATCGGTATCATATTCCTTAGCAGCTTGTCCAGAGACTTCGATGGTGACCTCAAAGTCACCCAGCACAGCCATGGCGAATCGTCAATTTGGGAAGCTTGAATTAAGGGAGGAAAGTGGGCCGGATGCCGAAGAGAATCCTAGAATGATAGTATCTCGCAAGTAGGGGGGGCTAAATAGCAGCGAGTTTGAAGTAGCGGTTGAAAGAAAAGAGATAAGATGTTGAAAAAAACTGGTTAGTGACGTGAGAAAGGATCTCTGATAGACAAATGAGGAGCTCCAGCTAGCTATACTAACCCTTGAATCGTAAGTGAGGTGGAGGCACGAAAGTGAGAAGTCTGGTGTCCTTTGATATCAGGGGTAAGCAAGGGTCCGTGACCTCGATGACGGAGATATAGAGACGGGAAATTTTTTCCAACTTGGATACCATCAACGTCCTCCCCCTCGCACAGCGTACGACCTGCTAACCGATATCAGCAATATCAGTGTGCGCTAAAGTGGAAAGTCCCGAGGCGGGAGATAGACAAGGAGGTGTCCAGCATATACCTCGATATGGCTGGAGTTGGAACATATGGACACGCCCTGGAAGGGATCGAGGGTAAGGAAAAAGAACGAAGAAAGTGAGAAGCACATTGATAACCGTCGTTATCAACAACCGCCATTCGGAGCAGCAAAGCGACGAAGGATGTGCGGACCATTCCAGTGAAAAGAGCACAGTTCATCAAGCTAATCTCACGTTTCCATAACTCAGGTGACAGCTCAATCTCAAAAACCAGGGCTCATTCGACCAAAAAGTTAAAGCTGCATTTCCTGCTAACATATCGATAAGACAACCAACTAATCTCCACCAAAAAAAGACCAAAAAATCTATAACCATTTCACCTCGACACCAGTAAGCCACACACCTGCTTTGCTTGATCAGTTGCAGAAAAAGAAAAGAACTTATTCATCACCGGAAAAAAGTTTAAAAAATGGAAAATACTTGAGAAAAGAAATAAAAAAGGAAAGAGGAAAAGTTATCAAAAATTCCATATAGAATGGACGATTAAAATAGAAAGCGCGTAGGCGGAAGGGGACTAAGAGACACGGGTACATGTGTTTTGTTTGGGGGTTTGTTTTCCTTTGCTTCGAAGATTGTGGGAGATGACGGTTGGGGACAAGGAAAACAGGGGTAGACATTTTTGGATGAGAAAGGGAGACTCGGAGGTGGATTAGAATCCAAGTTGGTCCAAAAAAGGGCATCAAGAGTGCAGAAAATGACAGTCACTCTGTCGTGTATCTATCACAGAAAGCTTGCGCACAGGGGCGACAGTAACAGGGTATAGAAGATAAGAGCGAATGGCATCCAAGGGATAGAGGAAACAACACAAAAGAAAAAGTAGAAAAAGAGAGAAAACATGTCGCGCCAGGCAAAGGATAAGTGACTTGAAACAGCAAGGTGACCATTAAACTCCCAAATAATGAATCAAATAGCTAGAAAAATTCCAAAGAAACGAAGGGGGAAAAGAGAAAGGAAGTGAAAATAAAAACGCCAATGATGGGCCGTAACTCTAACCCTATGCAGTGGGTATCGTAATCGGTCGTAGAGAAAGGGCAGGAGGTAAAGAAGAAAAAAGGGCTGGTTGGGGCTGTACCAATAGTGTTTGCAAAGGTGATAGCAGAAGGAAAAAAGAGAGAAGTCCACCTCTGATTGGTGTCACCATGGGCCAACTTTCACTTGAAACCCTGCACCGTACGTGCCCGACATAATTTGTTGACGGATGGATGAAACATCTCCAGCATTCGTGGCAGGTTCGTGATGATGACCACCCATCCACCCAAGACTCGAACTCAGCGCGTTGATAGCCTCCTGTAGCTTCCCCCCAGCTGTCTGGTTATGTTTCGCGAGCTTCCCATCCCATCCTCCGTTGTGTAGTTGGATCCCACCACCTCGCTTCGCGGCCTCACGAATCACCAACGCCCATGCCTTTGCCATCTCCTCGTACGCAGCTTCCTTGTCAAGATTATGCTGTGGTGTGTTCCACCTAGGAAGTCGATGTAGAATTTCCGTAGCCCCGTCCAGATAGCTAAGAGACGTAGAGGTCTGTGATTCGTTTGGCGGTAGAAAGTGCGGTGTAAAATCATTCAACGCCTCCAGCAAATTTCCAATGTGTTGTCGGACCCGGTTATAAGCATAATCCGAAGAAGAATCGCGGCCTAGCGGAATGGCTGCTTGTAATGTTGATTGGTAATTGTTGAGAACTTGCAGAGTAGCGCTCACGCTGGGCCGAGGGGCGGTATGTACGACTTCATTCGTCAGCTCGGGATGTCGGTCACACATGGAGCGTAAAACAGATCGGAGGGCATCGGTGTCCAGCGTTTCCAGCAACCGTGACAGCGCCAGCGGGCGGCCAGAGACGTTGGGTCTCGAGCGTTTTATCTGGCGAGGAGCAGGGAGTGGTCGAGGAGAAAAGGCAGGAGAGTTGGATGGCGAGGCAGACATGCGGACGTCATGGTCGGTGGGACCAGTGTCATCCTCGGCTTTTCGTTTCCGGCTTCCACCTTGGTTTAAAGAAGACACTGCAGCAGAGGTGGTCAGCACAGACAGCTCTCTTGCGGGCACCAGATAGCTGCCATAAGAGCGGTTGAGGATCTCACTTGATCGGGACGGAGAGAGACGGGCGTGTTCATAAAAGTGTGGAGGAACGGGAGGCGTGGCCACCAAGCTGTTCATGATGGCGATGGGTTGGGGGATGATATATTATTGGGGATAGCAGGTAGCAGGCAGGCCAGAAGGAGAGTGTGAGCAAGCAGAAGAGGGAGGTGGAAGGTTCGCAGTGTAGTGTAGTGTGGTGTAGTGTGGAGGTGAAGGAAGAGGTGGAGGTCGAAACGAAGAGGAGGTGAAAAAGAAGAAGTTGAGCCCCAGACAGGCGAGTGGAGGGGAGAAGGGGCTGCTGATTGGGCTGCGAACACCGCTGTTCAGGCGTTGGCACTGGCTGCCTGTGTAGCCAATCACAGCCGCGATTTGCCGGAGCTGGCTGTAAGCTATTTACAGTACCGTACGCCACGCTTGGTTGCCCTCTCAACCTGCAGCAATCTTACAAACAGCCCTAAAACCGTGTCACGTGGCTGCAGGGGAGGTCCCGGCAGATGATGCCATCAGCTGTTTACGTTATTTGTTGTTGTTTGCTGCTGGAGGTACCAGGCCCTTCTATAAACTACCTAGCTAAACAGCTCATCCAATAAAGAAGGCTGCATGCATATGTATATGTAACGCCCCATAACTCCCGGATTTTGTCACATCATACGTATGTACAGGACAGTACCTGCAGGAAGTAATAACTCAACAAAAACGCCATCAATGAACTAGAGATAGAGGGATTGAGCAGCAACAATGTCCCGCTTCACCATCGTCAACGACGTCTCGAACTTCTGCTCCAGCTCCTCGCTGCCCATCACCTTGGCAGCTTGTGCCATTTGTCGCATGCATTCCTCCAAACGGCGGAATGTACGGATCAAGCTTCCCTCGTAGACATCCGTCATTTTGCTACAGGAAAGAACCGAATCAGCAATAGAGATCTCTCAAATGGAAACTGGTTGCAATAGGAACTTACCAAATCTCTGCAAATGATTTGCCATGTGCCCATTCATAAATAACCTCCATCAACTCCCACTTGAAGCTCTTGACATACTCTTCCTCGTTGACAGCAAGCTTGGATTCCTGGGAAACCTTTGCAATAATCCTCGCTTGGGCTTGGATATCTCTGAGCGGTTTTGCCAGCTCCTCCTTCGTAATCGGTGTTGCCTCCTTTGAAGATTCCTCAAAGACAAATACACTCAGTACCGCAGCACACTGTTCCGGTGTGAGGTTGTTGAAGAAGCCGTTGAACAGAAGTTCACTAAGCATCAGCTCATCGCCGCTGCTAATCTCGCAAGCGACACGAGCTTTTAGCTGAACGACTTCTGCTTCGTTGATAAATTGGAAACGACGTAGTACTCGCTTGCGGCATTTTAATTCATCCAGCTGCATGATGGTCATTGCATCAGTTATTTTCCGTTTCGTGGCTTTGATCTTGCTACCCAGCTCCACCTTTTCGGCATACTGGTCATAGAGCTCTGGGAGTCGAGGCGAGTTGTGAAGGGGGTTAGATATTAGGCGGGATTCGAGAACTTCGATTTTCTGTAGCAATATGTTAGTTAAGAATAAAGCGACGGGAGAAAGTACCACATACCCTCAATAACTTTTTGAAAGAGTCATCCTTGATGCCCATATTTTCAATAGGATCAAGAAGCGGCACACCATCTGGGAACCGTGTTTTTGTTTCGTTGAGAGCCTTGAACACTTCATTCCTGGCAGCAACAGGCTTGAGATCCTTGGGCACACGGAGCCGAATGGGCGAAATTGCAGATATACAGGTGAGCAACACTGGGATAACTTCAACACGAGATTTCTCTCCGTTCACGGGCGGTCGAACACCAGGAGGTAACGGTTGATTAGCCTTCGTTCCGACCGATGAACCCTCCGCGACAGAGAGAAGGACGTCAAGGATATAGCTTTCGTGACGGGAAAATTCTTCGGCGCTGTTATTAGGTCGTTTCCGCTGTTGGTAGTTTACGACTATACCCCAGCCGAAATCGAAGTTCATGTGTTTAATTTGAACTAGTCGACCGGGTTGCATAAATGACAAGCAGTAGTCAGGGTGATTGATCACACTTCGCATGTCGTCGCTATATGTCGTGATTTGCTGTCGTAGGTCGTAGTATTCTCGGATAGTCCCTTCATCGGGAATGGTCATTTCATCCTTCCGCTTTTGAAGTTCGGCGAGCTCTGGGAGTCACCAATGTTAGATATATCCTCAAAAATTGTTTTCGTGGTCCACATACCTTTTTCCAAACCAGCGGCACCAGCAGCATTTTGGAATTGGTAGAAGCACCGCTCCAGCATGAACTCTGGCGAAATGCCCTCGACTCGAAGAAGATTGAGAATCATGTTGTATCCCAGGTAGAATGCGGAATTAAGCTTGTCTTGTTCGCCGCGGACAATCTCCTTAGCCACCGTAGGATCCATCTCTTCGCTAATCATCATGATGACAATTCCACGGTCATCAAGACCTCTACGACCAGCTCGACCAGACATCTGCACGAATTCGGACGGTGTGACCCATCGCTGACTGACACCATCGAATTTTCGAACACTTGTAAACACGACAGTCTTCGCAGGCATGTTAAGGCCGATTGAGAACGTTTCTGTAGCGAAGAGAACCTTTATCAACCCTTCTTGGAACAGAATCTCGATCGTCTCCTTAAGGATTGGCAATAAGCCGGAGTGATGGACTCCAATTCCGCGTCGAAGGAGGGGTAATATGTGTTGAATTTGAGGCAGGGACCTGTCTTCCTCAGAAAGCATCTCAATCGCACTGTTAAAAACTTTCGAGACCATCTCCTTTTCCGACTCATCGTTGAAGGCCAGTGTGCTCATCTGCAGCGCGAATGCTTCACATTCTCTCTTGCTGAAACTGAAAACAATCACGGGATTGTAATTCTTGATCATGATCATCTTCACGATCTTGAAAATGTCGGACGGACCCTTGTTGCCTCCCTTATTTGTTCGCTTGTCTTTCCCTCTGCCTTTCCTCTTCGCCATAGCATCCGCCGGGTCATCTCCTTTTCTGTCAGCAATGGACGTCATTGCCTTTTGGAAGTTCTCTTCGCGAAAGCCTCCTTTTTCGTCGACGACAAGATGTATACCTTCGGCGCCTGCGGGGAAGAAGTAATGTTGAAGGGGGGTCGGCCGGAAATCCGTATAGACAACGTGACAGGGCTGATTGTGCATCTTCGTTATCCATTCGGCGAACTGCATCGCATTTGGAATTGTCGCCGACAGAAAGACATATCGAACTTTATCCGGGAGCAGGATAATCGTCTCCTCCCATACTACTCCTCGAGCTGGACGGACATCAGTACGAGCAGGGGCGAAGTTTGGTAAACGTTACTTACTCTTATCTCTCATGTAGTGAATTTCATCAAATACCACCCAAGCGACTTCGCGCATAATTTCCGAGCCTCTGTATAACATAGATCGCAAAATCTGCGAAAGGTTAGCAGGAGTACGCCACGCAGACAGGCAGGTTTCCATACCTCAGTCGTCATGACAAGACATGTCGCTGTTGGATTTATCGTCACATCACCGGTCATCAAGCCCACGTCTCCAAATTCGGCTGCGAATTCTCGATATTTCTGGTTACTCAGGGCCTTGATCGGACTTGTGTAGATGACCCTCTGGTTATTCTTCAAACTTTGGGCGATCGCATATTCAGCCACCACCGTTTTTCCAGCACTAGTATGAGCCGACACAAGAACGCTCTCTCCCCGTTCAATAGAAGCGATTGAGACCTGTTGGAAAGGATCTAGAGTAAAGGGCCATGTCCTGGCGGGGGTTTCCGGCGGTTTATGCTGAGAGATTGGGATATAAGGGTAGTCTGGCGGGAGCGCAACTTGATGGCGGACCTGATGCGACAACACGACAGCAGCTCCCTCCTTCGTTGCTTGTAGTCCAGCTGATGCCGCGATCTCACGCGACTGCTCTGTCTCAAAGGTATCTGTGACGACCGGTTCTGCCTCTGGTTCTATGCGTGGACGTTTTGTTTCCGGTAGGCCATTTTGAACCTCTGGTGTTTCTGTAGCACCTACATCTTCCATAGGGGTATCGACAACCTCCCCATCCTCTTGATTGTTAGGGGGGGGGGGCACCACCTTCACATCACCATTGGCCTGTCGCTTCCTGCTCTTGTCCTTCTTCGGGCGCGGTCTAGGAGGTTCGGCGGACGAGACGCCTGCGGAGGGTTTGTCGTCGAACACATCGAAAAGTTCATCCATGATTCTCTTGCGCGCCCTACGTGCGTCTGCGTAGTCTTGTGTCTGGCTTAAGCTGATGTTTTGCGAACCTCCTCCACTAGAAATTTTGAAGAGCATCTAGCTCTAATCGAAAATGCTTGTCGGGTAGACTTGCCGTTTTCAAAATTCACACTGATTGCTGACTAAGTCTTCTTTTTATCTCACGTGATAGATAGTCACGTTACAAGGGCATTTCCGGAACCGGGAACTTGAAGCTGTTTGGCGTGAATTGATATTGGAGTTCACTGTGTTCGCCTTGCTTTGCCGTTCGATACAGCACCAATTCCGCTCTGTCAACACGTCTCATTCAAGGTATGACTCCCTTCATCCATGCTTCAATTGCATATACCTTAACTGACAGCACCAGATGATCGCACAATCCGCAGTTCGCGCCAGAATGGCCACTTCCATCATTGCCCGCCGTGGCTTCTCGTCCACCCGCACCCAGCTTGCCAGCCCCTTCCACTACCCTGAGGGTCCTCGCAGCAATATTCCCTTCAACCCTCACACCAAATATTTCTTTTGGAGATACTGGGGCTACATGAGTACGTTATTGCTGAAGTCTCTATGCAATTGGGTCGATATGTTCCTAGGAGCTAACACTTTCGTGATCCAGCCGCTGGTTTCGGCCTTCCCTTCGCCATTGCTGGTATGTTATTCTACGCCCAAGTAAACGCATGGGTTGATACTGATACAATGATTTACAGTCTGGCAAACCAACAAGAGCAAGTAAACGAGCCCATCGCCAAATCGATCGTGCGTCAATTCATTATTGGGCAGCGTGGATGGGGAGGAGCGTTTACAGCGACCCTGTGAGCGAACTGTACAAAGTTAGAATACCAATAAAACTGTGTTCATTATGCTATTATGTTTTCCGAGAAAAAATGGAGATCAAATTCCTATAATTACGTTATATAAGACATGGGTTCAATGTAGCATTGTGAATGTTGTGCTCTTCTTTTGTAGACTGTTTGGGCTCTTTTTTTGGATGTGAGGATGAAGTCATTGGTTTTGCGGGCACAGTCACCCAATGAAATTTTTAAGATTTTTCTGTATCAGACATCTAAACACGCCCAAATCTCCCCACATCAAACGCGATAAGCGACCTATATTCCTCCTATTGCTAAATGAAAATTCGTATGGCATAAATAATACACTAGGATATTTGTCTTTAGAGGCGCTTGTGTTGGTGCGCTTGCACATATAAAAAACAATGCGCAACTTGAGGAATATACGCCTGAAGGAGGTCCCGCTTGAGGGGCAGCTACCTTTGACGGCGACAGCATGGGATCCTGCTACAGATGCGCTGATATGTGCATTTGGGCCAACAGAAGAAAGTGCGGTTATTGAACTGAAGAGAAAACCACAAGATCCAGAGCCCTTTGGTGGGGAAGATGTTGGTGATTTCCAATTAATTGCCTCTTGGGATGCGCCATGCCCACTTCCCGACCTGAAGTGTGACCGCATAATATCCCTTCAGTTCTTTGCGGACACTTTGGTTTCATGTCTTGTCCTAGAAGGCGGAGATATTGTCGTCGTGCGGGAAGAACCACAGCCTGGAGAGGGCAAGATTGAAATCGTGGGATCTGTCGATGTCGGAATCTCAGCTGCGGCTTGGTCGCCAGATGAAGAGCTACTTGCGATCACCACCAGATCGGAGACCCTGCTTTACATGACTCGGGATTTTGAGAATGTGGCGGACATCACTTTCACACCAGAGGATTTGAAGCTCTCGAGACATGTCTCTGTTGGCTGGGGGAAAAAGGAAACCCAGTTTCATGGGAAGAGGGCGAAAGCTTTGCGGGACCCCACGATGCCCGAGAAGGTTGATGAGGGTAAATTGAGCAACTACGACGACGGATCGACGACTCTCAGCTGGCGGGGCGATGGCGCCTTTCTCGCCGTGAATAGCATTCAGCCAGGGACTCGCCGCGTGATCAGGGTTTACTCAAGAGAAGGAGCGCTCGATAGCGTCAGTGAGCCGGTTGACGGGCTCGAAGGAGCCCTGAGCTGGCGTCCAGCCGGAAATTTGATTGCCGGTATACAGCGATTGGAGGACAGAATAGACGTTGCATTCTTCGAGCGAAATGGTCTCCGACATGGTCAATTTACGCTGCGCCTCACCGAGGAGGAGAGAGCGTCTTGGGCTTCGAATATCAAACTGGCCTGGAATATTGACTCCACTGTTCTTGCAGTCTACTTCAAAGACAGAGTACAGTTTTGGACGATGGGGAATTATCATTATTACCTCAAGCAGGAATTCCCCTTGACCCTGGAGGCAAGCAGCCAAATCGAGCTGAGAACATTCCGGTGGCATCATGAAAAGGAACTCCGATTCACTGTAGGGACTTCATGTACGTATACCCTCCGTTTACATATCCTTGGGTGCTGGGCAGTTGCTGATAACATTACTCTTTAGCTTCCGTACTCGACGCAGAGTGGGTTTTCGACGTCATGAGAGGCCCAACCGTGAGACCGGATGACTTTGGCGCTGTGGCTGTTATTGACGGGCGTAAGTGAGCTGCTTTTACTGTTATCGGGATTTATCTGACATCAATCCCAGGAATCTTGAAGTTGACAGCGTTAAAGCGTACAACAATACCTCCCCCCATGGCTGCACACGAGGTCCCGCTAGAGGCGAATGCCATCGATATCGCATTCAGCAAATCTGGGACGCAAATTGCCGTGCTCACTATGAATGGATTTTACTTGTACAATTGGGAACTCAAGCTTAAACCCACACCAGAACCAACTCTCAAGTCCTTCTATCCCTTTTCCGACATCTCTGGGAGGGCAAGGCGCATTGTGTTTTTGAAGGAAGATGAGGTGTACGTACTCAGGCAAAATGGTCCCTTCGGAGAACACATTGAGAGGACCGTCCTTGAAACAGGGGAAACGGCGCCTGTTCTCCAAGAGAGAGAACCTGGGATCGTGACCTCGATCTTCCCGGACCTTGATCAAAATTCCTTGTGTCTGTATCAAGAAGGAGGAACCAGGAAACACGGCTCTTATTTCACAACTTCTGTTGAGAATGGCGATCAGACCCTAGCCCCCGCTGAGTGCCCGGCTCAAGATACATATTGGCATGCTGCCATCCAGCTTGCCAACGGAGAGGTAAGTTTCTATATCACAAAATAGTATATTCAGCCCGCTTACACCGATCTAGCATCTCCTCTTCTCCCTTTCCAAAACTGGAGCCCTCTATGCGAACAAGCGGCTTATCGCAAAAAATTGCACATCCTTCGAACTTACTGAAGCACACCTAATTTACACCACTGCTCACCACTTGCTCAAATTTGTTCATGTTGACAAGGTCGACGGTACGGATCCCTATATAACTTGCCATCGGGAACGCAACTGACTGAAGTCTCTTAGAGCTCGATATTCCTGATGATACCCCTGAAACCGATGAGCGTTGTCGAGCCATCGAGCGCGGAGCAAAACTGGTTACTGCTGTTTCCTCAACGTTCTCAGTCACATTGCAAATGCCTCGGGGCAACATTGAGACTGTATATCCGCGCGCTCTGGTACTTGCTGGAATCCGTAAATACATTGACGAGAAGAAATATCGAGCGGCGTATCTCGCCTGTAGAGCCCAAATGGTGGATTTAAATATCCTCCACGATTATGCTCCAGCGCAGTTCATAGCCAATGTTCAATTGTTTATTGACCAGGTGAAGAAAATTCAATTTATTGATGAGTTTCTTTCTCGTCTAAGGTAAAATATTATATTCTTATGCTTTATATTCGAGAAGCTAATCGGGCAAACAGGGAGGAGGATGTATCTCAGACACTATATAGGGATACTCTAAAACGAGCTGATGCAGAAGCAACATCGGCAGGCATGGTCAATGGCGAGCCGCCTGTACCTGTCACTAAGGGTAGCAAAGTGAATCGAATCTGCGATGCCTTCTTGTCCGTTCTCAGCAACAAAATCGACACAAACCTTCAGAACTTGGTCACGGCCCATGTGTGCAAGTCGCCCCCAGATCTAGATGCTGGTCTGCAACTGGTTGCCAAATTACGGGGTAAGTGTCCTGTTCATCAGAGTGTAGCATATTTACTTACAAATATCTACAGAGCAAAGCACGGAACAAGCAGAGGAGGCAATTGAGCATATGTGCTTCCTCGCCGATGCCAATAGACTGTACAACAATGCCCTGGGTCTCTATGATCTTGAGCTAACTCTCATGGTCGCACAGCAAGCCCAGAAAGTAAGTTGAGCATACGCCATGTAGAAGTTGACAAAAGGGGTGCTGACTTCCCGGTTAGGATCCAAGAGAATATCTACCATTCCTCCAAAAGCTCCAGGAACTTCCCGAGCTCCGCCGTCGGTATGAGATTGACAATCATCTGGGTCGTATCAAGAAAGCTCTTCAAGGCCTTCACGCCCTGAAAGCCTACGACGAGCTAAAGCTTTATGCGATCAAACATACCTTATACAGCGATGCTTTGGAACTGTACAAGTACCAGCCAGATCTTCTGCGGGATATGTCCCAATTATACGCCGATTATCTATATGACCAATCGAACTATAAGGAGGCCGGTATAGGTAAGCTTCTATCTTCCCTCTAACTTCATATACACAGCCCATAGACTTGAAACTAACATCCAAAACCACCCCGCGCAAAGCCTACGAATCCCTCAACCTTTACGAATCAGCCTACGAATCCTACAAGCTCGCACACCTATGGCAAGAATGTCTCTACTGCGCCAGCCTGGTCCCCCTCTCACCCACGCAAATGACCTCACTCGCCGCGTCCCTCGCCACAACTCTCACCGACGAAACCAAAGACTACATCTCCGCCGCACACATCCAGTCCCAACATCTCCACGACATCCCCGCAGCAGCCCGACTACTCTGCCGCGGCGCCCAATTCAACAGCGCATGCCGCCTCCTCGCACTTCACGCCCAACAATCTCTCGTGCCCGAGATCGTCGACACAGCTCTCGCGGACGCAATGGGTAGCATGACAGAGCTCCTCGCAGACTGCAAAGCACAACTTAACGCACAAGTACCACGCATCCAAGAACTCCGGGCGCTCCGCGCCGCAGACCCACTCGGCTACTTTGGCGGGGACCCCACGATGCTCATCGGCGCCGGTTGTGGTGGTGATATCCCAGATAACATCTCGCTCGCGCCAACTGACGCCACGACCATGGCCGGCAGAAGCATGTTCACGCGATACACAGGCAGCACCACAGCGTCGAAGCGCAGTAGCAAGAACCGTCGCCGCGAAGAGCGCAAGCGAGCGCGCGGCAAAAAGGGCACCGTGTACGAAGAAGAGTATCTAGTCAATAGTGTGCGCAGGCTTGTGGAGCGGGTGAATGGTGCGGTTGGTGAGGCGCAGACGCTGATTCAAGCGATGATGAGGCGCGGGATGAGAGAGAGGGCGGCGTTGGTGCAGAAGAATTTGGATGAGGTGTTGGGGATGTGTGGGGGTTGTATTGATGAGGTTTTTGAGGTTACGACGCCGGCTGGTACTGGTGGAGCGGCGGAGTGGGAGGAGAATGGTGGTGGGTTAACGCCCGCTCCGGCGGAGGAGTTGGGCGGATTGGGAGGAGGGGCGGAACAGGCGGGGCCCAAGGGGAGGGACGCTCCTGTCGTCAAGGAGTTTAAGAAATTAATGCTCTTGGGAGGTTGAAGAGTTAGTCCTTTTCTCCCCGTTCTTTTGAGGCTGTTATCATCCTTTTTTTTTTTCTCCCTGGAAAGCAGTTTGTGGTTACAGCTTCTCCCTTAAAAGTTTATTCGAGTATTGTACATATAAAGATTTTCATGAACGAATTCAAGATGGAGAGAATTGTCAATCAAATATCATGGCGCTACGGGAAAATTACGCTGCTATGCTCCAATGCTTACACCATCATGGCATAAAGGTATCTAACCACACACCCCTTTGTTTCTATACCACGAAACCAACCACACACACACACGCCTATTTGGCGACGGTCAAGATCTCACCCGTCTCACTAACGAGATGGGCATCCACCTTAACAGGGCCTTCACCGACACCAGTTAAAATGACACGATTAATGCCGTCCCTAAGCCCCTCAACGGCTCTACCATCCAATTGCTCCAACGGCAATCCGCTCTTAATATCTCTCACTTTGTCGGCATACTCGCCCTCCCAGCCCTCGGTATCCGCTCTCAAAACCTCTCTAAACGTGCCAATAACCTTCTGCGAGTCCTTCTCCAGGTAATAAATCACCGCATTAGGACCAGCATCAAACGTGTACGCACACACCGTCTCGCCAGCCGCGCGATTGATATCATGCACCAACCTAATAGCTGCGCGCGAGACATCATTAAGATAGAAAGTCGGCGGCCAAGTATCCAAGTTCGTAGCGTGGAAGTTATTCGAGTCGCGCATCGTAATTTCCGCAAACGACGCGAAATCGCGGTCCTGGATGGCTCTTTCGATCGCGGCCATGCGGGATGGGACCACAAATTCCGCGCGGGTGGGAAACAAGGAAGAAGTTGCGACGGTGGTCTGCATGCCTTCTGTGCTGGGGACGTCCTTTTTGGCGTCGCTGACGACGAGGATGAGAGCGCGCATGTCGGCCCAGTGGCTGGCGGTTGCTACTTGTTCGGCCAGACTGTCGCTGCCGTCTTCGAGTGCGCCAGACCGCCAGGCAACGTAGCCGCCCATCAGCGAGCGGCAGGCGGAACCGGAGCCCTGGCGTGCGATACGGCTCAGCTCGCTAGGTGATTGCGGTAGTTCGTACAGGTCTGCGATGGCGCGGACGAGGGCTGCGAATCCGGCAGCAGAGCTCGCTAGGCCGGCGGCGGTGGGGAAGTTGTTCTCTGAGACAATGCGCAGGGGAAAAGTTGAGAGCTTTGGCAGAGACGGGTTGGCGTCTTCCAAGCCACGGCGCAGGGCGCGGAGATCAGATAGGCAGGCCAGAGTGCGTTTGGAGCCCTGGATGTTCTGGAGTTGGGTGTTGAGGGTGAGGGTATCCCCTGCTTCGGCGGGGTAGGAGGCGGAACATGATGCGGTAGTGTAGGCGCGCAGAGAGCTCTGGGAGAGCGTGACAGAGAGAGATGAGTTGGTGGGCAGGTTTAGAGTAGCGTCTCGTTTTCCCCAGTATCTGTGTTGGTGTAAATTGTTAGATATGGTGGTTCTCATGGGAGAGTGAATACACACTTGTGCAAGTGAGGGGCAGGCAAGAAAAGGAGGTGGAAGAAGGAGAAACTCACTTGATAACAGCAATGTTGACTGGGGCAGTGGTGCTGGAGCGGTAGACAGCGGTGTCAGCCATGGTTTCCCTACTGTGATATTAAATTGAATTGAGGGTGTTTGAGGTCGAGAATTGAATGCGAGGTGGTGAATTGGCAGTACTCTGTATATATATATATGTTCTGTTGATGTGTTGATGCGTTTTCCCAGAAATATTTGGTTGGCTCTGGTTGCTGGCTGAGGCGGCGCTGCGGAGCTTCTGCTGCCCGAACTAATACTACTTTGCAAGTAAAGGTTTTTATCTTGACATATCAACTTCTTTCTCTCTCGTCATTCTTTTTTCAACCAATATCAATCGTCTTACATACTCTCCACATACTTCCTATGCGCCATTGACTAATGATCCTTTATTGATACCTCTTCTCGCCTAATTTCTGCTTCCACTCGTTCCCTACCCACCCTCCCTCTCCCACAATGGGCGCCAACGCCAGCACGCCGACGGCTCCCCCAAGCGAACCTCCAGCAGCTGCTTGTCCCGTAGACCATAAGACACGGGAAGTCTGGCTCCAACAAAACCAGGGTGCTGCTCCTCCCCATCCGCTCCCACCCTCAGCTACAGCTTCAGCGCCATCCCCCAAATCCAAGCCCTCTACAAAAGAAGCCTCTACTACGACACCCACACCTGCATCAAAACTATACAGAGCACTTTCCCTCGACCGGGAAGTAAGCAACATACCACGCGCCCTCCCAGATGTCTCCCCATCCCCCTCAAAACCCGACGCCGCCGCCGCCGCAAAACCACCCTCACCCTACGCGCAGCAGCCAGCCACACCATCACCATCTCCAACAGCCTCTCACGCCTCACCTTCCAACGACGAGTCCGAAACCGGCCACGACCCGCGCACAGGGAACTGGATCTACCCCTCTGAGCGACAATTCTTCGAAGCGCTCGTGCGCAAAAGCAACACATCCACAACCGCCACCTCAGCCTCCGACCTCGCTACATCCGTAGCCTCCATAATCCCCATCCACAACGCCGTCAACGAGCGCGCATGGATGGAGATTCTATCCTGGGAATCCAAGGCCCCAGCGTCAGATCCCGGTAGCAGGAAATGCGGTGGCCCCAAATTATACTCGTTCCGTGGGTTGGGGGTTGATAGCCAGTTTGTCAGCCCCAGAGCGCGCGTGAATGGGTTGTTGGGATATCAGCTCCCGTTTGATAGGCATGATTGGGTTGTGGAGAGGTGTGGTGGGCAGCGGGTGGAGTATGTGATTGATTTTTACCAGGGGAGGTCGAATGGTGGTGGTGGTGGTGCAGCGGCAGGACTGACTGACGGCGCGAAGAATGGGAAATTGAGTTTTTATCTCGACGTGCGGCCGAAGCTGAATACTTGGGAGGGATGCCGGATGCGGATGTTTCATCTAGTTGGACTGTGAGGAGCCATCAGGTCTTTTTGAAATGCCATATTTAGAGTGTAAGAGTAAGAGTACTAGAGATGTTTAGATATTGGTTTAGACCATTCGATGTATCATTAGAATATATGTACGATAATAGCATCAAAAAATAGAGAAAAACCCATCTCGTACAGGTACATAGCAAGAGGACTGCGACGCGATGCTTGAATCAAAAAAAAAAAAAAAAAAAAAA
>PDNA01000059.1:0-156134 GCA_002573605.1 Polytolypa hystricis UAMH7299 | reverse complement strand
GCCCACCTGCTTTTCAACTGGTTATTATGGGTTATGTATGGTGTTTTGTTTTCTTTCTGTGAATGATTTGTGTGTGTGTTTTCTTTTTCGTCCTGTGTATCTATGGATGGTTAGACACAGGGGGCCGGGCGGGTGTTGTGCTGGCTGGCGTATTCGTTTCCTTTTCCTATTTTTTCCCTTGGCTTGGTTCTTGCTTTTCTTATGATACTCCTCCCTCGCTGCCTGGAACCTTTTCTTGTTTGTTTGTATGATGATGGATTTTTGTTCTGGTCATGTTAGCGAGTTTTTATGTATGTATATCATAGAGAGATGGCCTGGGAGAGATATATGTAAGGTTATCGAGACCCCCTCCTTTCTTGCTCCGTAAAATCTTGTATAGAAAAAAGTTTAGGAGTGAGTAACAAAGCCCCCTTCCTGGCCATCTGAACCGTTTTCCGTACAAATTATTGTATAGCGTAAAAGTGTTCTTTTTCGTTTATGAATTTTTCAATTGTCTAGCGAGCATACCCAGGGGAAAAAAGGGAAGGGAAAAAAAGTTTGTAAAAAAGAAAGGAGTTTCTTAAGTTACATAGGGGGTGGGAGAAAAAAACGCCGCATATAAAAAAAGAAAAATGGAACAAAAGAAAAAGAAGGATCGAGGTACATACATATCAGGGGGAAAAAAAGACAATAATAAAAAAGAAAGACGTTGATGTAGTATATCTATCTACCCGGTTCTGGCGCCAGAGATGTATGGTATGTATTGTGAAATGGGGGGTCCCTAGGAAGGAGGGGAAATAAGCATCAAAAGGGGCTTCATAAAATATCTCAAAGGCTACCTACCACCTGTCCGTAACGCCTTGCCTGCTTGTTAACTCCGCAGAAGTGTGCAATAAATAAAGGAAAGAAAAAAAGGAGGAGATGGGGGCATGTAAATGTAGCAATGCGCGTTAGGAAAAGAGAAGTCATGGCGGGAGAGTTCGTGACGTTTATCAGCGAAGCGGGAAAAAAAGTAGCATTTGTTCAATGATTAGGGAAGGAGGCACCCTGGCGTTGATACTCGATGGTCTTCGGGGAACATCCTGGGATAGGGGGGGAGGGTCCTTTCGAGTGCATATGTGGATTCCGATTTTCCCGTTCTTACTTTCTCTTCTTTGGCTGATATCTGATTGGAAAGGGGGGTTCATTTCACGTTGTTTGAAATGTACGTAAATTTGCTTGCGTGAAGGAGGTTGTAGAATAAGTTTACTGTTATGGTCGTATGTTGCGCAGGATTGAGATCCGCTGCCAGGTTGAGATGTTTTTAGGCGAAGGGGAAATGGATCGTGAACCATTTTACGCGACTATTGAGGGTGTGTTTCAGTTAGTTTGGGTCTATATCTATCCATATTTTTCAGGGGTTGCAATTCTGGAATATCTCGAGAGAACCAGCATGTGTGGGCATGGGAAAAGGGGCAAAGATAAGCTGGTAAGACGTAGTGGAACGAATAGTAGAGTTAGGGGACGCAAGGTAGAAAGGAAAAAAGAAACATACCAGTTTGGGCATGTGGGGTTAGTCCGTCTCCGTGTAGAATTCTTAATCCACTCGTCCATGCAGCTCCTATGGAAGTTCTTTCCGCAGCCGCTCTTGCACCACCAGACGGAATCCGCATCGACGCTAATGGACGGAGCTTTCTTCTCAGTACTGGAGTCGGGACAGCTGAAGGGTGGCTGGTCAAGGGGTGTAAAGCAGATTGGGCAATCTTCCTCAATATCTCTGCGCTTTGCTATCGCGGGCTGAAGGCCGTACAGGTAAGGAAGCTGCTGAGCGATGGCATGCTGGTAGAGGTTCGAGTCGGGCGGCCCCACGAGAGGAACTCGAAATGCGTTATTGGCTGCTTGCGCGTTCATGAGTACTAGATCGATATATAGACATTAGTTTTCAGATTAGGAACCTCGTCGCATATACCAGCTTCAACTTCCCCAGAATCAAGCCTAAAATTTTGTTATAAAAGAGGGGGGAAGACAGAATTCTTTTACCTATGTGGGATTGAATGTATGCTTGATCCCAGAGCCTGCCATGTTCCCTATGAAGGGCTAGTCTCTGCCGGTTCCGCTCTGCCCTATAGTCCACCAGTTTCCTCATCCATGTTTCGACAACTTCAGAAATCTGGTCTTGATGGTTTTGCTGGCATAGTAATGCCGAGGCAATGTTTTGCAGCATGGGTTCCAAATCCTTGAGGTCCAAATTCCGGTTGAAGAGCCCGTTTGCTTGAGCCACATAATCCATGCTTATGGTGGTGTTGGATAGGGTGATTAAATGTCGACAACGGCGGTTCCGTGTGACAGCTCGGCCAATGCAGGTCTCAAAAGGATAACCAGTGTTAGGAATTCCAAGGATAGTGGCAACGTCTTGGTTAGTATGCGCGGATTGCGTATGTGCGGATTGCGGATGAGGTCGATGGCCTGTTGAGCCCGGTAAATGGGTATGGTGGTGAGAAGAGTGGTCCATGCTATTCCGGAGTCAGGCCAAAAACGAATCACGTATATCAAGCCAAAAATCAAAAATCAGAAAATTAAAAGAGCAAGTGAGGGTATTAAATCATCAAGTGCCACTGGACAGGAGGTTGGATCCTTAAAAGCCTTGATATTCCGTTGGCCGCTTGTATAGAACAAGTCAAAAGTAGTCTCGAAAGAGACCATGCAGCTTCTAGAGATCTCCGAGACGCTTGCCAGAGGATGGAAGCAGGACAGGTACATCAGCAGCATGGGGCTATGGCTTGAGGGACTCTGGTCGTAGCGGAAGGAGAGGAATCCACAGCAACACTGATTAAGAAGTCTGAATCCTCAAGTGAGATCCAGGCGGTTTCCGTCGGGCTCCGTACTGGCTTGTGTTTCAACCTTTTTTTTTTTGCCTTCGCAAGGCGATTGTGCGGAGCAAGAGTGGTAAAGTTTCGACGTACCTTGAGAAGAGTCGAGATAGTCCCCGCGAACAGCTGATCGAAGAGAAGTGGCTCGAGCCTGCCAGGCCCTATGTTTTCTCTCTTCCAGTGCTTTGAAGTTGTGGGTGTAAGGGAAGGCTGTCAGTTTTCAGAGTGACATGGTGATCACATTGGAATAGGTGAGAAGTTGAGAGAAGTCACAAGCTGCACTCCAAGCTAAAGATGAGGGGTGAGCAGGAACACAAAGTCAGAGAGAACAGGTGAGGGCACAGATGGGTGGAAAGTTTAGCAGAGAGAGGGGGAGAGAGAGAGAGAGAGAGAGAGCGGAGGTTGAGAGATAGAGAGAGCTGCAGTTCAGTGAGGAAATAGACGATGTCAGGCAACGGGTTGAGTGCGGTTTGAAGAAGCTTAAAGAAGTGAATGCAGGCAGGCCGAGTGACGTGCATGCATCTTCGCCCAGATGACCCGATTACACCTTAGAACGTGCCAGTCGGATAGATAACTACTACATACGTCACACTCAATGGCAAAGAAACGCTTATTCCGGAGGCCCAATGTGCAGCATGCCAATGGCTCGGCAGCAGAGAGATCATTCTAGAGACGAATAGGTACTCCACGAGCGAGGATAACCTATTTGATCTATCTATGTGTGTATCTACAGAGTATGAACGGAGTATTTGACGGAAGCTTGAAAGACATGTAAGAAATCCCCCCACACACGTGATTACATGGGTATCCACCGCCCAGCTACGATAGCTGCAGGAATATCTACCATCGACGTCCCTTATCTGATCTGCCTGGTCCATGACTTATTTTCCAACTTCACCGTGTTTAGATAGCTCATGAAGAATGGGAAATAAAGATATCTCTGCGCTGGTCGATTGTTCCTGTTGAAGGTGAGCTTCTTGCCGTCCGTATATCGTGGTGCAAATTGTCAGGAACGTGGGACTTTCATGTGGTCACTCCATAACCCCCGATTCTTGACGGAAATGCACAATATGTATGTGCGATTTCGATACACCTCGCACTTCTAGCTTATGTCACCCTCTTCTATTTCTGATGCTAGTTAAGCTTACGAACTTTCAAGTTTACGTTTGAAGTCACCGCTCAGCGTCATGCATCGGTGAAGGAGCTCTCACTGCATAACCCTCATTCGACCCCTTTTGGTGAGAGGCAGGGAGGATTCGACGTCGAGACTAGAAGGGACATGTTTGTTTGTCCGGGACCCAAGGGTTCCTCCGGGGGGAAAGCGTGAATGACACCACAGCCATACTCGATTTTGCTTGATATCTCGATGCATGTTGCCATTCCCACCGAGGAGAATCACTTCGCATCTCGCAGCTTGCTACTGAGATGGCAATTCTCATGGATGCCTCCACACATATCCGTCTGTTCCTTGTCCTGTTGCATGTGGGAGGACAGCACTTGTGAGAATAATACGAGGATAAGCCGTTTCCCTCATTCGCTATGGCTCCTTACTATCACCCGAAGGTGAACCTCTACTTGTCTGTTTCGACTACACTGGAAGACCGCATTGCTTCTCCTGAGAAGTGAGTCTCCCATCCAGTACACGTTAGGTTAGAAGCCAAAAAGAAAGTCAATTGTAAAGCAATGCTCATGTATCATCATCTAAAGCCAATCATCGAACCCACGCCACCTCGTTCAAAGTAACGAAGGTGGGTCTTCAAGCAGCTTATGCACCATATCCTGTTCGCTCTCTGTTAAAGGGAGCCCAGGTGACGGGCCCTGCGATTCCGGATTAAAACTCGGCTGATTCGCTACCTCAGTTGAAACTTGAGCGGCATGGTTTCCAGAAACATGTGCTGTCCAGGTACTCCCACTAGATAATGACGAATCCTCCCGTGCAAGTGCAGCAACAGAGGATCCTACAAATTTCGAATCCTGAAACCAGCGGTCATTTTGGGTTCACACATCACTTAAATTCATCGTCCTCTGGATGCATGGGGGAACTAACTTTCTCTTTACGGTGCTTGAGTGGTCTCGGAGTGGATGGTGGAGATGATTCCGCGGTGCTGATTGGCCTTTTCCGTGATACTGGTGTTGGAGGGCGAGGAAGAAGGGTTCTCAGATTGCTCTGAATCATCCAGGTTGGGATAGGGCTGTCGATCTGTGTATGCAGTCCAGTCAATTCTCGCCCACACAGGCCTAAGTGGCTGGGCTTAAGAGATACTTACATCACCTAATGAGCTTGGTCGCGGCCTGGCGAGGCCTTGGTCAGGATGGCGGGGAACCACCGCCGCTTCGTCACCTCCAGCACAAGTAACAAGTCCTTCCACCCTCCCTAGGCAGGCTTGAGCTGAGTATCTTCGCCTATGGTCCATAATTAACATGCCGGTGGATAAGAAATTCATTAGGCGATCTTCTTTGTAAGTATTGACCTCTTCGACTAATCGCTCACACCAATCTGTTCCGTTACCGCGTCTCAGATTAGGAAACCCATGGGCGAACTTTAGGATGACGACACCAAGTGACCATATGTCAACCGCCTCCGTATATTTACGGCGTCGGTTTGCGATTTCTGGAGGCAAGTACCGTTGTGTGCCACAGATCGTTTGCAGAGCGTCGCCTGTTTTCGCAAGACCAAAATCTGCAAGCTTAACATGAAGATGGTTACGGGATAGGACAAGAATATTTCGCGGTTTGATATCTCGATGCACGATCAGCGGTTTGTGTTCGTGCAAATACTGCAGCGCAGAGAGGGTTTGGCGGAGGATCATTAGCGTCTCATCATACGAAAAGCGTTGTTTTTTTGTTTTGGTCTTTCAAGTTTCCAAAGGGAAGATATTCCAGATATAGACGCGGCAGAGGATACTTTTCCGAATCACACAACTGAACAATGTGGTCCTAGCGAGGCATTAGGAATACGTAGGTTGTGGGTGATGGGAACGCATTTATCTAACTTACATGACGGGTCTGGCTCATGATGTCCATTTCCCGTTCCCAATATTCTCTGCGGAATTTTTCCGGGTCGCGCGGCGCCTTGCAAGCATATCCAATACCAGTGCTAACATCCCAACAAAGAGCCACAACTGCAAAGCCGCCGCTGCCGAGTTCCCTTTGTTTCAGAACAAGGCGACCCTGCTTGAAGGTGTGCCTCCCAGTTTGAGCTGCCGTCGATATCACGCTCTTCATACCGAGTCTACCAATAGGTAGGTAGTCTTGTGTGGCCATCGATTCGCGGAATCGTTTCACATTGGAAACATAGTGGTCGGAGCTCAGCTCATGCTTAGCAACCACTACTTGAAATTGGAGGTCTTCACAAATTTCGATGACAATATATTCTTTCCCATAGAGAATTTATGCCCGCTGGGGATCCAAGTGAAGTTGCGGCGTTTCTCTGCTCCTTCTCGGTCGTATGAAACGATTGTGTCGTTCGAAGACCTGTCTTGCAAAATCAGCCGATTCTGATCGTCAAATGTGAGATAACATTGACATGCGCTGATGCCCTTCCATTTCGGAAGAACAATATCGCATGTATTAGGGTCTTTTCCGAGGACAAAACCATTACCGCCTTTTGGTCCATGGCTGAATGACAAGCGGAGTCCATCTTCAAAAAAGGTACATGGGAATTTTACCCACTTCGACTTCATCCAACGAAGCTGTCGACTCCCGGCTATCGCGGTCGTAGACCTTCTCCTTCCTTTTGAGCTGTGCATCCACAAACCGTGAAATGTTTTCATGGCTACTAACAACACCGCGCGCATAAAACAATCCACGGCCGAAAGGAAATAGGCAGGCAATCAGATCTGGGCCTTCCATCATCCAAGGCGTAATCTGTCTGTGGAATAGAGAAACTGAAGAATTGGTTGCGTGGTTACCAGCATGGTAAGAGGGCTTCCCTTGGTTCTTTATTATGGTGTGGTATGAGCAGCGTTGAGCCAGGAAGAACGGCATTGACCGTATCAGAAGTCGCCTGTAACAGGCACGCGGTGTTGGTGGATTGGGCCATTACTTTGACGTATTCTTAAACTTGCTATTATGCTACTACGTTAGCTGACATTTGACCAACTTCTCTAGTCACTTATAGATGGACTACGAGTGAGTGAAAATATGCAGTCCCGACCAATGTCACCACCAGGGCCAACCGCTGCAGATGAGATCATTCAAAATGCAACGAAGCAAGTGGTGGACACTGCCTCCAAAATCCCGGTATTTAACTATCAACAACTTTCTACTCAGACCATAACTGGAGGAGGATGCCCAAGGAAAAGAACAACTTGAAACGATCCGAAAGTGTGAAGAAAGCAATTTGAGGATAGATGAGATAAGCAAACAATGACAATTCAGGAAATAAACAGTCTGATGGATGGATTATGAACTGAAACACCCACACACAGAGCATGTCCAACAGAATGTGGACAATTAAAACAATGGTATCAGAAAGCAGGCCTAGCCAATGAAACAATCAAAGAAACGACCAACCAATCAAAGCCATATTGATTGTGTTTGCTCGATGCATAACTTGATACAGCTTCTGCAGATTTGATGCCTATAAATATCCTGATATGGTTTCATTTTTAGGTATGGATACATAGCCCTGTGCAACCATACTTTCGGGCTAGGCCTACTGGATCGAGTTTCGAACACGTAAGAGATGGGCCTAACCTGGTTATTGAACTTCTATGCAGTTTCCAATTGCTCTTAGATTTAGCACGGCTTTTGTGCACCGTAGTTTTGGCATATCCCGATGGCGTCAACCTCACAACCCACAACCCCGACGCTATACGCTCGTGATATTGTCGCTTACAATGATGAAGAGCTTGACAGATATCTCGTACAGTGTCGACGGTCAGTGATTCGGCGTCAACCCCTCGACGACCTGTGTGTGTACCGTGGTGCCCTCTAGCTAACATCAAGTTTAGGATGGTCGCAATCGAAGAATCCCGAAAATTTACCGGAAGAGTTCATTGAGAGACTGAAGTATTGGAGGCTCTGATTGTAAACCTGTTGATGCTTTCTAATCACTAGTATCAGGAATCACGCATGTCACCCAAGCCAGCCAGTTGATGGAGACGCAGTAGCTGCATTGCTACACAAATTTGTTAACAACGACCAGGAACAACATCGACTCCCTCCCCGTTCATTTCAGTCATCCGGAACTAAGGGGGGTTTGGACCCAAATCAAGACCAGCGCTCCGAGGCTGGTTCAGATGCGACTGAACTCATTGATGAAGAGGAACAATACCGTGCGAATGTGCGGAGAGCAACTGAGGATTACCATAAACTTGTCGAGGATGGCGGCCGGCCTTCACACCCGCTAAGTCTTTTAGAGGATATTGGCAAGGATCCCAGCGATTATAGCGAGATCCTATCGTTTTGGACGGGCCTTCATGGGGAACCACATTATAAGGCGTTTACAGCGCAGTTGTGGAGATGGGAAAGTTTCAGGCAGCTACAACGGTATGCAAGGGGTTTGCATGTCAACGAATGGGAAGAACACCGAGAGAGAGTAATCAAACACCATGACCGTGAATATTTTGAAAGCTTGGCGTTTGTATTTGGCCAGAAGAGGCTATGGGAACACTTCATCTGGCGCCATCGACGCATAGAGAAGGAGCAAGGTCGCTTTGCCGCTTACACGGCAGCAGCCAAGGATCGCCTTGCAAGACATGGATTCACCCGTGAATTCCATCTCGACGAGGACCCAGCGTGTCAAGTCAAGTTAACTACATGGATTGAATACCTGGCTTACGAGTACTGGTGGTACACCCGATATTCTCTGTCTAAACGTATGAAGCAACAGTTAGATGACGCTTGGACTGAGTTTCTTGACTCGGGGTATTGGAACCGTCTGAAACACGAGAGTTTATACTAATCGATCGTAACCTGTATGCATTGGAGGACGCCGAAAAAGACGCCCAGAAGGCTGTGGAAGCTGCGAAGTATGCTGTGACATTCGCTGAAGCAGCCAGCTCGGATGCACAACGCCTCGATTGCTCTTTGAAAAAAGAAGCCGAAAAAAGACTAGCAGAGGCACAAAGTAAGCTGGAGTCGACGACAGAGGAGTGTAATCGGACCCAGAGGCGAAAGAAGCTCAGATATGAGTATATGAGCAAGACAAGCGACCTTAGGCATATGAACAAGGACGCAGAGCTTCATAATAAGCTCATACGATGGATGTTGGAACAGATTCCTCTGATTGAACTCGAGATGAAGCAGGATTCGTCGAAGGATTCGTCGGACGGGACGGCTCGCGCCGGTGAAACGGATCTTGGAGGGTGCAAACAGACCAAGGACCAAGGCGCTGCAGGCCAAGATGATAGCAGGAAGGACAACATGGATTCGAGCCTCAGGAAGCGGAGGTCCCCCTCCCACCAAGAAAGCCGAAAATCTAAGCGCAGTCACGAGTCAATTGACGGTGAACGGCCATCCAAGCGAGCAAAACAGAGCGATCAAGTCCAGAATGCCTCCTCCCCACAAATATCCGCCTCCGAGACGGCAGAGTCCGCGATGGCCAAGTCGCGTCGCCCCAAGGAAAGAAGAACGAAACTGAAAAAGGAATTGGTCGGTTAAGCCAACAACGGAGAATCAGATGCGAAGAAAGCCAACTTACTTGGCACAATTACTTCCCCCGCAAAGCCTACACTTGGCAATCAAACTGCTTCTATGGCATCAAAGCCACTACGGCGCAGTGCGAGAATTGCAGAACGAGGGCAGCAGTAGCAGCAACTGCAGTCATCTGCAACCATCACGAAAGCAAATGTTACCGACAAACATCCTCGTTCTAGGAGCGCCCGAGTAACAAAGGTACCAGCCACTTCTTCCACAAAGACGCGAAAGCAGACTCTCGAGGACAAGCTAGACATGGAGTGTTAGCTTCACTATCCAGGAAAGCTGTGGAGTTTTCTTCGGGCTTGTTGGGACCTTTTGATGTTTCTAGACACTTTACCTGGGAGCCAGCCAGAACCAAGACATTAAAATAAGCAGCTCTTCCCCACACTTGGGTGGTGTCTTGGGAGGGCGCTAACCCATGGATCTGCATATCTCCTTCCGTATTAGGACTAGTACGGACATATGACGTAAAGCACAGTACTTCCACACATGTACTCCTTCTAGCTGAGACTTTGTAGACGAACAATTCTACTGGAATTCAAGCCTTTAATGGGTGGAACTCCTGCACTATAATTCAAACTGACCAATCCATCCTCCAAAATGGTCTAGCCGAAAAATAGATGATTCTGCCACAGTCATATGAGTGGCCAAATAACTTGGAATCCCCTCATGAATATGAGAGCAGATATACTTCCCCTCATTTCCAGGTGTCTGGCCAGAACTAACGGATTCAAATGATATTACTAAGAAGCTTTCACGAGGAGGCAAGGTAGCGAGCGTAGTTCGCAATACGTAGACTCCCGGATAATCATCACCAGCTCTCGAATCTATTGTCCCCGCTATTCCTGCTGTTGTATTCATCATCGCTAGCAGATCTGAGCATTATATCTGTGAACTTATCAGCTCTTACTCTGAAAGAATACTGTCTTGTGTGCTATCGATAGTTAGAACAAACACCAACAGCTTGTCTGAAGCTGTATTGAAGCATTAAGAACCAGCAACCAACACTCCAACCACCATGACTGATCGTCCAGACCGTCCAGATCGTGCTCCCGTCTGGGTTCGTGGTGGACCGCCATACTACTACCAGCCCGTCAGAGCAGATACCATGAATCCAGGAGAAACATTGCGGCGGGTAAGTTCTGTCTCAAATGATGTGTTTCCGATTGTTACGCCCTTACGGTGTCCATCTCTTTTCCAAGTCACGCACAACATATAGTAGCTAACACCTCATCATAGGCCTCAACAACCTCCAGCATCTCCAGTGAGCCCGGAGAATTCCGCGAACGTGCCTCCTTCCTCTCCTCTAGCCCCAACATCAGCCCCAGCAGAATCCCCAACTCGCCCCTGGAGCAATTGCCTCCCCCGCAAGGCGTCAGCCCGCAGACCCGGTCTACACCCCAGTCCCCACTCCCTTCTCCCGCTTCTTCATCCTCTACCTCAGCTCCCAAACCGCCTGAAGAGCCCCAGCACTTCTTCAAGTCCGGCTTGCACAGGAGCATCACCGAGAGAACAGGTAGCCGTCGGTTCAGCAATTTATCGAACCAGAAGCGAGACTCGCAGGGTGACCATGTGCGTAGGACGAGTTGGCAGGATCAGGTGGTTGGGTCGAACCCGGAGCGTAATCGTTACATTGCCTCGTGGTGGGATAGGTGGGTTTTTTCGCTCTCTCTCTATCCCTTTCCTTTGTGGTGATGAACACCAAGCGGTAGAATGCGGCGGAAAAATATAGCCATGAGATCCCCAGTTCAGGCCATAGGTATGCGGTCTCAAAACGAACAATGCTGACCAGAGTTGAAACCACAGTTTCACCAAGGGCTATCCACGTTCGCAGAATAAGTAACTGAATCTCGCTAATAAATGCGGATACTTCTCCCCAAATTTGGCCTAGGATTTTGCTTCTTCCAGCTTGGAATAGTTCAGCTTTATATGCAGCCAGTTGAAAGCAATCAATCTGTCGTCGCCTTTAGTTCCAGCGCAAGTGGTTTTTTTCTTTCTTTTTTCTTTCTTGGTTCTGCCAGTTCAGTCTTCTCTGATCCAATGTCTCTGTTTTTTTCATTTCTGTTGGATTCAATTCAAATTGAAGAACGAGGGCACGCACCCGCGCTTGGCGAGTGTTAACCCTGCTTTTCGAATACGTTCCAAGTCGATGACCATTTTGTGGAAAGGAAAAAAAGGGTTTCCCACATGTTGAGTATGGATTTTCGTTGAAAAGCCAGTCACTTGGCTCATGACTGGTCGTTTCTTCATTTCTGAAAAGAAAATCAGTATAAAAAGAAGGTACAACAGAAAACTATATGAAAAAAAAGGAAGAGACAGGAAATACAGATTGGAATCAAGGGCATTATTGTTGTATATTGTTTGTATATACTTCTGGGAAATTTAACAATGCTCATTTATTTGCGTCGAATGGGTTTCGAACTTGGTTGCAGCGCCAGAAGATGTCAGGAAGAACATATTCTGTAGTCACCACCAACATGTGCCCATTGGGGTTAACCCTCTGGCTCAGAGGTATGTCAGAAGATCATGTATAGTAATTATCACAGGAAGATGATATGCCATGAAGACGCGATGATAGGGTATATGAAGCACGGCCCTCCGTATGATATGTGTCGGAGCTTTGGATATGTACCGATATGATTCACAAGTCTCTCAAGACATATCACATCCTACACATAGATTCAATGTGTACGACATTATGGACTCACGGGTCTAATCAATACGATGGCCTCTACTAGACGGATACCCCAGCCGCAAACACCTTGCTGTCTTATTCAAGTTCGCACCAAGCAGACAAAACACTGGGCTATGCAGAGGAACCGTGATGGCGTTTACCTGTCGAGGACCGGGTGTCGGACGAGCATGACGTGGGTATCTGGCTGCACTACAAAAGGAGACACAAGACATCACCAGAGAGGGTGTCCAACACCTGCCCTGAGCATGAGAACTCAGGTAGGACGAAAGGCCGCCTTGGGGATAAATCCCCAAGAAGAGTGAAGATCAAACAGATCCTCAAAACGTTTCAAAAGCAATGGGTTAAGCGGAACATTCACCCTTTGTGAAAGCCTCCATTGTTGAAAACGAGCCAAAAAGTCAACTTTGAACTGGATTTGAATTTGCTGCTGCTGCTTAGAATTTCTAGCACACATGCCTACGCCCCCGGCTGGCCTGTGACAAGAAAACAACAGGCATTTTTCTTTTTGGAGCAGATCAACATATCATTAACATGTCATACCCGCAGGATAAAAAAAATTAGGAACCCCCAACCCCACGCCTTATCAACACAACATTTACCGCACGATACCCTCGAAGCGGGACTTGAACCATCTGATGGTCTCAGTCTGGGAGATCTTGTGGGAGGGGCCGATCTTGGACTTGCATCGTCGGCGCTTGGCAACACGCTCACCAGGGCGGGTCCTAAAATCACACACAAGCCAGTCAATTACACCGTTGCTTGCAGGTTCGATCGAGTTGTTTTTGCGTAGACAAGAGTCTTGCGAATTTGAACGCATGGAGCCAATTCCGGGGGTTTAACTCACATGCAGCAGTAGAAATCCATTCCGTAGATACCGATACCAGGGTCGTACTTGATACCCAAATCGATGTGTTCGCTGATACCGAAGCCGAAGTTGCCAGTCTCAGAGAAGTTCTTCTTCCTCAACTCGTATTCCTTGACCTTAAGGCCACGCTCGAGAATCTCCTCAGCCTTAGGTCCTCGGACGGTGACGTGGACAGAGATCTTTTCATTGCGGCGGATACCAAAGGTACGGACGGTGTAGCGGGCCTTGCCTATAAAGCGAGAGTAGAAAAAATGCCGTGTAAGCCGCCAAATTCGCAAATTCCTCCAATACCCATACATTAAAAAGTTGTAAAACGAGTGGTCCTTACTGTAGACGGGAGTTTGACCGCTCAGCTGTTCCAACACCTTGGCCGCACGAGTAAGTCTATCACCAGACTCGCCAACGGAGATGTTAAGGACGAGTTTCTGGACGCGGAGCTCCCGCATGGGGTTTGCGGTCTTGGTGTTTGATTCCGCCTGGATTCCATCAGAAACAGTTAATGAACAATTTTACCTAGCGACATGAGGAATTCAAAAAGCGACAATTGTACTTACCATGGCGACTCGTTGGGTGTTGATTGTCGACTGTTGATGGGATTCTTCGTAGAGGCGGCTGGAATCTGAAGACTGGAGGGTTGAATATCAAATGGATGTGTGGGAGCAAGCGAAAAACCCTTAGCGTCTTGGCGCTGACTAGCGAGGGAGCCTCCAGCATCAAAGTCGACCCCAACGCCGATGATGCGACAAGCTGCCCCCAAACAACACGCCCTTTGCTAACCCTGACCCGCGCATCGCTACCACGTCGTGATTTATCTGTATAGGATCATTATTACAATCTTATCTAGAGTGGGTTGAAGTCGCATTCGTGCGCCCACGAAGCACCATGGCTTCGAACAAACAGGGCAAAATGGTGAGTTCTCCACGCAGACCCTGTACCCTTTCAAGGCGACCTTCATTGACAGAGAGCCAGCTAACAGGTCTATAGCAAAACCTCGTATGTGTCCTTCTACGTTAGCTCTATGCCATTGCGCGGGTTTATCCCGCGTGAGGAGAAGCTCTTTAGCCCACCTGCTTACCAGCAATCTAGATCAACTACCGGATGAGAGTGACCTTGAACGATGGACGCCAGATGACAGGACAGATGCTTGCGTTTGATAAGGTAATGCGCGTTATTGCTAAGCGCGATTTGCGGTCGCTAACCATTTTCTACAGCACATGAATCTCGTCCTCGCAGACACCGAAGAATTCCGTCGCGTCAAGCGGAAACCGACAAAGACTACACAGGCACCCGGCTCATCGACCCCCGCGCTCGTCGAGACTGAAGAAAAGAGAACTCTGGGACTCGTAATTGTGCGCGGAACGCACGTTGTCTCTTGCTCTGTCGATGGTCCCCCTCCCGCAGAACCTGCTGCCCGATTAGGCACGACTGTACCAGGTGTTTCTGGAGCTGCCCCCGCAACGCTTGCAGCTGGTCCCGGTATCAGCAGACCAGCTGGACGAGGTCTTCCCATCGGCCTAGGGGGCCCAGCAGCTGGTGTTGGCGGTCCTCCCCCTCCTGGAGGTTTCGGAGGATTCCCGCCTCCTGGTGGCTTTCCCGGAGCACCACCCCCAGTATTCGCTGGACGAGGGGGACCTCCTGGTGGACCACGTTAGTATCTCCCACACATTACAGTCTTCGTTTATTACTGACATCCGATACAGCTGGCTTTGGACCTCCTCCTGGATTTGGTGGGCCTGGTGTTCCTGGCGGTCCTCGTAAGTGATTTGTGCCCTTAACATACTCTACACAGTGCTAACGCGTCTGTTTGTAGCCGGATTTCAACCACCACCTGGTTTCCAACCGCCGCCTGGACAAGGTAGGGGCTATCCACCGCCCGGATTTGGCGGTAGATGAGAAGAGGGGGAATGAAACGGCTGTATCTTGACCTTATCGAGCGCCTAATCGATTCCGAGCACGAGAACTTCGTCGCGCGGATTTTCAGCCCCTAGCAAACGGCAACGCGAGCTCCGAAACGGAAAAAAGGCTTATACAAGATGAAATTTAATTTGTCATTGGCGTTTGTGGCGCTGGCGGATGAATACATCGGTGATTTTCACAATCTCCAACAAAGAAGTTGTTTTTTTTTGTGTAGTTTGGGGAGGAGGGAATATTTCCATACGTGCGAAGGGATCAGTGACAAGAGGAGCACGCGAGGAAAATTAAAAAAAACGCGCATCCAGCATCTTGCATGCCCATTCTATATTTTTCAATGTTGCCAGATGGAAACTGTACATATAGCTAAACATTTCGATTCGTTAATGCTTGACTTCAAAAGCTGATCTCACTGTACATCCACCAAGTAAACCACGTGATCAAATACCCTATTACGGTTAGTCTCCGGAGTCGGAGTCATCACGTTTGGCGGATTCTGATCTCTCTCCGCCCTGCAATCAAGCTGTTGAGTAACCACAAGGCAAACCTCTATACTTCCCTTGGATTTCTCTCAATTCTTTAATTTATTTTTTCCCCTTTGCCCTCCCCCCAATCTCCGCTCTTCAAGATGGCAGCCGCTATCAAGGCTATCAATGCCAAAATACGGTCGAACAAAGTGCTCGACTACTTTTGCTCAACACGTAAGTTGGCAGAACTCCTAGCCTATAGTTCAGGGGAAAAGCATTGGGTTCCTGAGCCATGATGGAGGGATGCTCTGACTGGTGTCTGGGAGGGGTGTTTGAATCCTTTTAGCATGACGAATAATATGAAAAGCTAACCTGCCCTTCAAACTGCTAGATTTCTGGGGTCCGGCCTCGAATTTCGGTATCCCGATCGCTGCCGTGATGGATACGCAGAAAGATCCAGATATGTACGTGCCCAACAAAACAACGCCCCAAACTAGATGCTTGCGGCCTATCCAAGCGTTTTCTTTGAATTCCGTTCCCTCCCGGCGGATCCTGCGCGCCCTTCCCGCGTCGAATAAGAAGCGTCAGATAAGCTGACAATGTTGATAAACAACAGTATTTCGGGAGAAATGACCGCAGCCCTGACCGTCTATGCCGTCACATTCATGCGTTACTCTCTCGCCGTGACACCGAAGAACTACCTCCTTTTCGCCTGCCACTTCGTTAACTTCAATGCACAAGCGGTGCAGGGGTATAGATACTTGAACTATTGGAAGTATGTATTTTTTTCTCGCCGCGGTCTCCCTCCGTGACTACTCAGTTTCACCCCTAGCCGCGTCATATTTACCCCAATCGCGATTACATTCGTGATTAAGGATATTCGATATCAAAGTTATTTGTTATTCAAATGGCTGACGAAACACTCATTAGATGGGGTGGTCGAGAAGCACAACTTGCAAAGGAAGCAAGCGCCACCAAGTCACCCGCTGCAGCTGAAGCCAAAAAGCCCGTCGAAGAAAGTCGCAACGCTTGATTGCGCCTTTTGTAATTTGTTCTTTGCCCTTTTTGTTTTCTTGCCTGCCTGCCTGCCGGTTGCTTCCTTCCTCCTTCTATCGCCTGTTTTCTACGGTTACATAAATACTGGAAACTTGGGATTGTGCTTTTTTTTTTCGATGATGCTTTTGCCACACATTATTTCTTTATATTTCCTTCTCGTCTTTTTTTTTTTTGGCTTTGATAATGCAAGTCATGGAATAGACTAGGTGGGTTGCGGCAAAAAAAGGTGGGTATTGTATAAACTGCTGAGGGATACCGGGGCTCCGGTGCACCTTTACAAATTGTCTTGTGAGGGATGTGATCTAGGTCAGGATAGATGGCCTTTGGCATAATGGGGTCTTGATGGATGATGTTGTCTATATGCAAAAGTGTATGGATTGGGGCGCTGCTTTGTACATTTGCTCTATACATATTTCAAAATAAGCCACCTGGGTGCTTGATCCGCCCATCAACATTGAGCTGGAAATTGGCATCACCAGCACAAATCCAATCTAAGAATGGTGAATGAATGTGACATGGAACCAGAAAGAGAAAAAAAGGGAGAGAAAGAGAGAAAGAAAGAAATAGGTATGTATAGAAAGATCCAATGGGGTGTAAACATCTAAAGAAAACAATAAGTCTAGCAATCGTAGCCAACTCCGATGCGTCTTATATATATCATGTGCAAAAAAAACGTCAGGTCGCCAATCCAAAATAAAACACCGCGCAATACAAACAGTCTAAAATGCAGCGTACTAGTTAAGTTACCGGGGAACGTCGTCGTTGTCGTCGTTGTCGTCGTCTCTAGGTATCGCAGAAGCCAGGGCTTTCCTCAGCTGATCCAGCAGCCCAGTTCGATACCGTGAGGATTGTTGTGTAGATACAGCCCATCACACCAAAAATGGCGAGACCAATGTCAGCGCCTCGTTGGAATTTAGATGTCGCGACAGCTTTAAGGTGGAGCATTGGCTGGAATCACACGAACTATTATTAGCTTCAACGTACCTTTGTTCAACTGACAAAGGATATGGACGAAATATCCCCGGGGGGGGGGGGGGGGGAACTCGGGGGCAAAAACTTACCGGATAAACGTAAACGAGCGGCACACAGGCAAAGCTACCAACAAGAGCCACAAACTTATCTAGATCCGCCGCACCACCCCAAGCCACGAGCGCGCAGAACACAACGAGAACGAAGCGGAAGCAGTTTTTCTTCCATTTGATTCCGGGGTTGTATTTACCGCTGCGGGTAAACAAACCGGTTTCCAGAATTCTGATCGCGGGGAACAGCTGGAGGGGAGTGCTAAGGAGGATTGCAAGAGAATATAAGAGCTGAATTCCGTTGACCAGCTTGCTATCCTGCGGTAGATTGAGTAGCACGACCGTTTGGGTTTTGGAACCAAAGGCTGCGTATCCTAGAACCCCAGCGGAGAGGAATACAACGGTGATGAGGACCATAATAAAAGCTAGGACCCCAGCAAACTTCTGCGGATGCCTCATCGATTCTTGGATAGGAATAATCAAACCCACCCCTTCGTAGGTGAAGATGGCTGTGCCGATGAAAAGTGTCCAGCTCTTAGGGTTAAACTGTGTAATGTCTGAAACACCACCTTGGTCGATAATAGTCTGGACGTCATAAAAGTATAAGTAGACGAGGCCGAGTAGGATGAAGACATCTGCGACGAGAGCAGTAAAGCCAAGCTTGCTGATGTCGCGGATTAGAGACAGGGGAAGAAAAATGACCAGTTGGAGCAGGATCATAAGCTTGATGTCTATGTAGGTTTTGCACTTGCTCACGGCTAGAACAAATGCCTTAAGGTTTGTTGACACAAAGACAATATATGCAGAGACGAAGCCAATCTGACTCAGAACGATAGAGGCAAGAATAATGATCCTCATATGTTTGCCATACAAGATGCCACCGATGTCACCAAACGAACCATGGATCTTCAATCGGGTGTTCACCAGGAGAATAAAGCAGTAGTAGCTGAGGAGTGACACGGCAACGAGAACAACAGAGCTGAAAAGCATGCCGCCGTTCATAAAGGCGCGAGGCAAAAACAAAACACCTGTCCCTACAAAGGATTTAAGGAGAAGCAAGGCTGCGCCGGTCGGTGAGTTGGTAGCCTTGACCCGGTCCTTAGGCCTGCGTGGCCGTTTGCCAGGAGTCCCTGGGCGAAGCAAAGATGTCTCTTCCCCTAGCAATCTTGCCTCCTCATCGGAGAACTCTCCTCCTAATTCAGATGATGCGAAGTATTCACCAGGGCCAAGGTCCTCGTCATCTTCTTCGAGCTCTTCGCCAGCGAAATGGCCGAAGAGAGTCAGGAACTCCAGGAAGTTGTTAGTAAGTAACACAGGTTGGTTCTGCCGTTGTTCGCCTGCTGCAGATCCACGAAGGCTATGAGGCGCTGGACTCCCCGCCGTACGCCGAAGGTAATCTCTCCTAAAGCCACCGGGCACCTTAATGGTGTTGATATCCATAATTTGACTCTCTGGCTCTGGACGTGTAAGGTGGAAACTTTGTCTTCGACGGGAGCCATTCGCCTGTGCTTCCTCTGACCATCTATAGACTTGTCTCGTGACATCACCGCCTTGGAGCTGAAGACTGGAGAACTCTTCGCCATTTGCTACGCTCCTCGAATTTCCAGTGGCAGATCCGGCACCATCAGCACTAGTACCGATCTGCGGTTGGACTAGATGTCTCCGAACAATATCGGGGTTCTGGATCGGTACCCCACCCGACTCAGAGCCACCATCCTTGGCCGACCCCAACGAACCATATGTCGTTTTTACTTGTTTGTCTAGCACCGCAGGCGATGCAGTACGATTGGGAGGAGTACCGAGCGAAGGCCCGTTGCCAACGTCATGTTGCAGAGCGGAGGCGAGGGCAGATAAGCCAGGACCTGGGAGAGATGATGCATTTTCCACGGCAGCAAAATCTCGCTGGGAGGCAGAGACTATAGGATTTGGGGTTGGAGTGGATCTAGGAATCGGTCCCGGGCTATCAAAAGAGGGAACAGGCGAGGCGAGACGTGCAGTAGAGACATGACGAGGAAGGGAGCTTGGGACTGGGGAGCCAGACCGGACTGACACCAGCTCAGAGCTCTGCTCCTGGTTCAGAGACGGCGAGGACGATCTATCTTCGTTTTCAGCCATCTTATTTCAACAAACGGTAGGTGATAGCACAGTTTCCGGGCTTCTCCAGTATTCAACAATGAGCAATCCTGTTCCTCCTCTTATAAGTACCGTCGGCGAAGTTAAAGCTGCCCGAGCATTGTCCGCAAGACCAAGGAAAAAGAAGTAGACAAAGAATGGGGCCAAAACAAACGGTATAATGCAAAGGTAGCTTCTATAAGCCTAGATAATGAGGAGCAATGGGGTATTCACAGCTATAACAGTTTCCAAAACGTTGAGTTGTCGGGGAGAGCGAGAGAGGGTGAAAGTGAGGCTCGGTCAATGACGGTGACCTATCGCAAGTCATGTGGCCATATGTTTGCACTGTTTGGTCATGAGCTAGACTAAAACAACGCTCTGATTGGCCAGACGATCTCCGAGCGGCTTAGGTAATGTGATATCGCAGGATTGCCAAGACGCTTAGCCCGAGTCTGCAGTATGAGATCACCACCACGTCAAAGCGAGGGAGCCAGCACGCCTCGCCATGGATGAGCAGTCTCTCTCAAGAGCACTTTCTCAAACGTATTCTCGCATATTTCCTTGACTAACAGCTTACTCTGCTATATTCGTCTTATTCAGCCATTTAATCCATCCATTGCTTTGTGGGATCGCTATGAACCCTAGCTAACAACTATCAACGCCATCATCCTAGTCGAGATCCCCTGCCCCTGGTCCAGAACTTACACCCAGTACCTCAATTACCATGGACCTTACCTTGAAATAAAGAAGTGCGCTGCGGATTGATCATGGCCGGAAGCCGCGATGGCGCCCAGGGCATTCCGCGGAAGAGACCCAACTTCGCAGCGCTCCCTGCTCAGGCAGAGAGCTCGAAGTTTGGCCCAGAGGAGCGCAGCCAGATCGAGTCTCTAGATCAGGCCCGGTCTCGCCGAAGTGGTTTTGGATCCTCAGAGCACCCATATTCTCCTATTACCTCGACTTCTCCTCCGCTCAATCACTATGGCGGCCTTAGACGAGAGCTTTTTGGTAGTCTCTTTGGCAGACGAAACAATGGTCGCTCGACTGGCGTGGAAACGGATAGGGAGGGACAACACGATCCTAGTGTTGTATACGTCCGGCGAACGTCGTTCGCAACCCAGATCCCTCGAAGTATTGAATTTGACAAGAAAGATGTAGGCGGCATGAAGCGTGGCGGACAATATGTTTCTGAAAAACTTGGCACCTTCTCAGGAGTCTTTGTTCCAACGTCGCTGAATGTCCTCAGCATTCTTATGTTCCTGCGCTTCGGGTTTATCTTAGGCCAGAGCGGATTTTTGGGCATGATGGGTACGTCCCCCTTCCTTTGGGCCCTCGCAACGGTACTAACTCCAGGATTAGCTATGCTTATCGCCTCTTATTCTATTAATCTTGTTACAACAATGTCAATTTCAGCCATTGCAACCAACGGCACAGTTAGAGGGGGCGGCGCCTATTATTTGATATCCCGGTCACTTGGCCCTGAGTTCGGCGGCTCGATCGGAATTGTTTTCTATCTTGGATTTGTGTTCAATACCGGCATGAATGCTGTTGGTTTAATTGATTGTTTGACGCAAAGTTTTGGCTGTTTATCGGGGAACTGGACTCGGTTTCTCCCAGAAGGCTTTTGGTGGCAGTACCTCTGGGGGAGCATCGTCCTTATCATGTGCACCACGATTTGCTTGGCAGGGAGTTCCATGTTTTCGCGTGCTAGCACTGGGCTCCTTGCCATATTACTTGTAGCCACCTTCAGTATCCCTTTGTCTGCCATGGTTATGGGACCGTTTAAAAATGCCTCCTTGGGTATTGAGTTCACAGGGCTTAGTCTCCAGACGTTTTTAGATAACCTGAAACCAAGGCTTACAAAAGGTGCTGCTGGGAGCCAGCTGCCCGGCAAGGAGAATTTTCAGGATCTCTTTGGGATATTATTTCCTGCCACAGGAGGCATATTTGCGTAAGTTGCCGTTTCTTCATTCTTTTTACCTGGGATTATTGATAGGGGTATTCTGATAGTAAGATAGTGGTGCGAGCATGTCCGGTGACCTTAAAAACCCAAGTAAATCTATTCCGAGAGGAACGCTTCTCGGACTTGGGTTGACGTTTTTTACTTACACTGCCGTTATTCTGTCCATGGCGTTTACTATTACTAGGGCATCGTTTTACAACGATGTCAACATTATTCAGAATGTATGTATACTCGCTTGCCCGTTGGAGACCTCTTCATAACATCGTGAACTACTAGACAAACATCTCCGGCGTCCTTATACTTCTTGGAGAGTTTGCGACGAGTTTCTTTTCCTCATTGATGGGGGTCATCGGCTCCGCAAAGCTGTTGCAGGCTGTCGCAAGAGACACACTGATCCCTGGCTTATCGATATTTGGCCAAGGTTCGGCGAAGACCGACGAGCCAAGAAATGCTATTATTTTCACGTTTGCGGTGGCTCAATTTACGATGCTCTTCGACATCAATCGAATCGCATCCTTCATTACGATGACGTACCTGATGACATTCTTAGTGACTAACTTAGCCTGCTTCCTTTTGAAAGTCGGATCCGCTCCGAACTTCCGCCCATCATTCCATTACTTCAATGCTTGGACTGCACTAGCGGGAACCATTATCAGTGGCGTTACTATGTTCTTCGTCGACGGTATTTACGCCACGGGATCTGTATGCGTATTGATCGTGCTCTTCCTACTTATCCATTACACGTCGCCTCCGAAGGCCTGGGGAGATGTCAGTCAAAGCCTCATCTACCACCAGGTTCGCAAGTACCTACTTCGCCTTCGGCCCGAACACGTCAAATTTTGGCGCCCACAAATCCTCTTGTTTGTGAATGATTTTGACACTCAGTATAAGATGATACACTTTTGCAACTCTTTGAAGAAAGGTGCATTGTTTGTTCTTGGGAACGTCATGGTAACCGATGATTTTGCTGCTGCGGTGCCAAAGGTGCGTCGAGAGCAGGCTGCTTGGACTAAATTCATCGAGTTCTCTAAGGTGAAGGCATTTGTCAACATCTCTGTGGCCCCTACTGCCGAATGGGGTATTAGAAATATTGTTCTGAACGCTGGATTAGGTGGTATGAGACCGAACATAGTCGTCATAGACCAGTTCCGCGAAGACAACGCCATTACAAGCGTGCCCACAGGGATACGGTCTAGACGCGGTTCGAGGGCTAGTAAGCCATCGTTCGGGGACGATGGAGCCCGCAGAACCGGGGGGGGGCCCTCCAGCCCAGATTCAACGATGACGGTTGAGAGTTATCTAACTATATTAGAAGACCTGCTTTTCAAACTACGCGTGAATGTTGCAGTTGCAAAAGGGTTTGAGGATCTCGAATTGCCGTCGCCTGGAGGCACAAATACAAAAAAGTACATTGACTTGTGGCCAATACAGATGTCAGCAGAGATCGCTGCTGACGGGTCTACAAGCAAGCAAAATCTTTTGACCACGAATTTTGACACATATACGCTCATCTTGCAGCTGGGTTGCATCTTACATACAGTTCCCTCGTGGAAGAAGTCATACTGCCTTCGAGTGGCGGTATTCGTGGAATATGAAAGCGACGTGGAAGAGGAGCGTGGGAGGGTGGAGACTCTACTTGAAAAACTTCGAATTGAAGCTGAAGTTCTTGTATTTTGGCTTGCCTCCGGGAACATCAAATCTTACCGACTAATCGTCAATGGCGATGCGTCAGGCGTAAGCCCAGACGTGGTAAACTCGGTGAATTTAGTGCTGAAAGACGAGGAGTGGTGGCAGGATATGCAAAAGTTCCGTGATGGATATCAGGGTGCGCAGGCAAAGGGCAAGCTGGGACATGTTGCAAGGCTCCTCGGCACAGCGCCAGCATGGCCAAGCTCGTCATTTCAGCATGGGCGACCCAGCGAACGGAGGAGAAGGTTTGAGGGTTTGCGGAAGATGATGCAAAATTCGAAGAGAAGAAGTAGCGTGGGCGGTATGGGCATCAGTCTTGGTATGCAGTCGCATCGCCTGTTGGATTCTATGGTACATTATCACTCCGAGGGAAGCGAGGAGTCTTCAGACGAGAGTGATTTCGAGCCGTACGATAGCGACATCAATGATGAAGACACAGAGGTCAACGGTTCAAGGATTCAAACCGGACAAGCCCCTGAAGCTGGAACTCGAACTGGGAGATCTAAGAGTCTCGCTGAGCCATCTACCCCTCGCAAGCGGAGGGGCGGAAGAATCATGCATCCCAAGCCCCAAAAAGGAGCTGCATCAGAAACCGCAATTGTCGACGACTCTGAGGAATCAGACCAGGGTACATCCGCAGCCGGCCCTTTGTGTCCAGCAATCACTACTACAAAGGCAGACGAGCCATCTAGGACTGGTTCCCCACACGGTCGAGCGATACTACCCCGATCAGCATCTAGTCATAAATTCTCGTCGTCTCCGATCCCTGAAACCCAAATCGCAGCGGATGAAGGGACTGGGCCGTCAATCATGTTCGCCGAATCGTCTATGGATCCACCAACCGCCCGTGAATCTATTTATGCCCGCCAGCGTGCCTCTGATGATAGCACAGACTCTGGATCAGAGCCTGGGCCAGCGTCAGGCTACCCATCCCAAGCCTCAGTTCCGCTGTCCTTTAACGATCTCCCGTGCCGCGCCCAGCATATGGTTTTGAATGAGATGATTAGAAAACATAGCCAAAATACAGCAGTGGTGTTTACGACTTTGCCATCGCCTGTCGAGGGGACGTGGCGCGATAAGTCTGCTAGCGAGATGTATGTGAGCGATCTTGATGTTTTATGTGAAGGACTTCCGCCATGCTTGCTTGTTCATAGTAATAGCATGACGGTCACGATGAATCTGTGATCGATAGTTCTTAATGTTGTTAGTTTTATGCTGTTGTTGATGATGATGATGATATACCCCCCTATTTCTAGAAAACATATGATTTCTGCCCAAGTGGGCAAGGGTCGACACGGACTTGTATATCCCAGTTTTATAGTTGAGGTAATTATTATTAATAAAGGAAGGAACGTTTGTGTACATGCTCTCGATATATATATATATATTCATAGGACTACATTAGTATTTTTCGTCTTGTTTTCCGCCTGGCGCGTAGCTGCGGTATCGTCTACTATATTTAGATCAAGTTATCGTGCACCTGAAGAACTGTCATCGTTCAGTTGCACTTCTTCTGATGAAACACACTCATGTCTTGCTTTTGATGTTTCTATTGAGGTCAATCAATCAAATACACAAGGGTCGTGATTGGTTCCCAGCAAAGCCTGGACTCAGCCAGCCTGGCCGCATAACTCGATGCGCTAAGCCCTGTTTGGCCTGGGTTGAAAGGTCACCGTTTGTCTTGATACATACGCGTACCCAGTATCAGCTACGTTTTCTGCATGACCCCGCACAGAAAAGCATAATGTAACAATGTAACGCGTACGTATCGGAGAATCGGCGCCCAGATTCTTACCTGTTTTCTGAGAACGACCGGGGGGCGATTTCCTGGTCAGGGGCTTTCGCTGAATCAATTCTGGGGATAAACTTGACTCGCAGCTCACAAGGGAGCTTTTTTGTTTCTGGCTTGAAGCGGAGAAAAGGGCCAAGGCAGCCAGATAATAATAATATTGCTTGCTTTCCCTGTTTCGCGAATTCTAACACCACCAAATAAATAATCCATTCCAATTCGTCTTACCAATTACGTTTATATAACCCACCCTCCGTCCCCGTACCGTATAATTTTTTTTGACGCGAACGGCTCCTACAAGAAGGGAAGGTGTGGACGCGGCCTGGCCACCCTAAGGCTCATTGACATACTTGATTTCTTATATACACATACATGGAGGGAGGTAATAGTCGGAAAAAGGGCGGGAGTATGAGACAATCGAAAGCAAATGCGCGACGCAAGCACGGCAGCGTAGTGAAAATCGGGAATATTGAGAGAGAGCTGGCAGTTCGCCCGCCCAACGGCGTCAGCAGCGGCACAAACGGCATCGCGTCGACGATGCGACACGACGAGTCCTCAGAATCTTCGGACGGCATGATGACGCCGTCGCCTACCTCGTCGCGCACGGAAGTGAATGGCAACGCGCTGCCGGATCAGGCGGTTTCGCACTCGAGCTTGAGGGCGAAGATGGAGAGAAAGGCGTCGTCGCCCATGGCCCCTACGTTCATGGTCTCTGCCCCAGGCAAGGTCATTGTCTTTGGAGAGCATGCGGTGGTTCACGGAAAGCGAGCTATGGCGGCTGCGATATCTCTGCGTTCTTATCTCCTCGTCACTTCGCTCTCGAAATCACATCGCACAATCACCCTTAATTTCAGAGACATTGGTCTCGATCACACCTGGGACATTGATGCGCTTCCCTGGGATCTATTCCGTCACCCATCCAAGAAGAAATTCTACTACGATCTCGTTACCTCGCTCGACCCTGACCTTCTCGAGGCGATGAAGCCACACATCGCTGAAGTCTCGTCTGATAAGCCTGATGATGTTCGCAAAATCCACCAGAGCTCCGCCACCGCTTTCCTCTACCTCTTCCTCTCCCTGAGCTCTCCGCAGACCCACGCTGCGATATACACACTTCGATCCACGATTCCGATTGGCGCCGGTTTGGGCAGTAGTGCTAGCATTAGTGTTTGTCTGAGCTCTGCTCTGCTTCTACAAATTCGTATCCTCGCAGGTCCTCACCAGGACCAACCTCCCGATGAAGCGGAATTACAAATTGAACGGATAAACAGATGGGCGTTTGTGTCTGAGATGTGCATACACGGGAACCCTAGTGGTGTGGACAATACTGTCTCTGCTGGGGGTAAGGCCGTCATTTTCCGACGAGGGGATTACTCCAAACCACCCACTGTCGAGCCAATCCTTAATTTCCCCGAACTCCCGCTCCTCCTCGTCAATTCGCGCCAGCCCCGGTCTACAGCTACAGAAGTCGCCAAAGTTGGGATTCTGAAAAAGAAGCACTCTGCCGTTGCAGCCTCTATACTCGATACAATAGACCAAGTCACTGCATCCGCCCACGACACCATCAACTCCGAAGACTTTGATAAAGACTCACCCGAATCGCTCGATCACTTTGGCGAGCTATTGCGCATTAACCACGGGCTTCTGGTTTCCCTAGGAGTCTCACACCCGCGATTGGAACGAATACGAGAACTAGTCGACCATTTGGGAGTTGGTTGGACAAAGCTTACAGGCGCGGGAGGTGGCGGTTGTGCCATCACCTTGCTGAGGGCTGACAATGATCCGAAAGAGGTACAAGAATTGGAGCAGCGACTAGACGAGGAAGGTTTTGAGCTGTACAGAACAACACTCGGTGGAGATGGCGTCGGCGTTCTCTGGCCGGCTGTGCTTAAGAACGGTAGTGATGAGGAAGGCGGCGAGGAAATCGACCAGCGAAAGTTTGAGAATGCGATTGGAAATGATGGCATTGAGCAACTGGTCGGCGTGGGCACCAAGGAGAAGCGCGAGGGGTGGAAGTTTTGGAGACGCGGTGTTAGCGTTTATTAGAGAGCGCACGAGTCGACCATGAATCCTGGGTTTCCCTCCATGGGGTATTTCTTCGATTTTGAATCCCTGCGATGGAAGCTGTCTCCCCGAGACCCCCCCCGGGGTTCTCGATACCTACAGTCCCGCTGCATGCACATGCAAACACTCCACTAGAGTGCTGTTCCATCCATCCATCCATCCATATTCTCTCTCTTCTTTATTCTCAATTCCTCCCCGATGTTGGGTCTTGTCCGGAGCTGGGGTGGCACATTCTTACCATTTTACTAATACATGTTGTTAACACTGTTGAGTCTCTTGTTTGATTGCATGCCAATTTTTTTTGGTATCTATATGTTTTCAGGGATCTGGATGGAGCGCTGCTGGTTTAGACACGACTTTTTTTGTCCTCGAGGGCCTGTACATAATCACCTTTTTTTTTATCTCTCTATTCTTCTGAGCGATTTGTTTTACTTAGCATATCTCATACTCACTATTATTAACTACTATTGTATGCTGTTGCAGTAAATAATCAGATACTGTTTCCTCTTCGCTCCCGCGATGTCTTCCCGAGTACTAATACCAACCACAGTTACCATACAAGACCATACCACGGGGAGGATGATTACATCATCAGTCCTCCCCTCCAAAAAAAGCTTCACGTTCTTCTTTGTCTGCTGATATTATTGATCTCAAGACAATATGAAGTATATTGTCCATTCCTCGTGATATCTAGCTCTCTTGTCCTCCAGCCATCCACTATCTCTCTCTCTTTCTCTCACACATTAATATCCATTCGATCATCTGGCTTTCACGATTTGCCTCATGTCCTAAAGCAGTTTGCCCTAGCCCACCGTCACACCTACTCCCCCCCCAAAGTCGAGGGGCTTTCCCGGACATCCCACTCACGTCCGTTTCCACCCCTGGTTTACAGGAAGGAGCGCATACGGAAATCGCCCCCTTGAAGCTAAAGAAAAGACTACATCTATTACTATTGAATTCTTGAACTTCTCTACTACGCTGCTGCATACAGCTGATTGAAACCCTTTTTATTTATTTCTTTTCTATTTCATCATCCCCATCAAATTCCCTTATTTTTCTCTCTTGTCTTCAAGAAAAAGGGAAAGGAAAATGTCCAAATACTCACAAGACCCCGCCTGGTCCTCCGTGACCCCGATCCCGCTAGATGACGGGTCGACATACTATAGTGAGGGCCATGAGGTCAGCGAATCCAGCAATGGGACATACCCACTTGCTACGATCGCGTATGCGCCAGAGTATGTGGAAGCGATGGCGTATCTGCGCGCTGTGATGGCTGCGAATGAGATGTCTGATCGAGCGCTGGAGTTGACGAGCGATGTTATCATGATGAATCCGGCGCATTATACGGTCTGGTAATTATCTCTTCTCTTTCCCTTACCCACTGCATATGCGTTCTTGCAATGTGTAATTGTTGTTTAGCTTTGGTGTCTGCAGCGGTCCCCCTTTTTTTCGTTTTTGTGCATTGGAATCAGATTATTATATGCGGCAGCTTGGGATGTTAATGCTGAACCTTCTTTATATAGGCTCTATAGGGCTAAAATATTGTTGGCTCTCGAAAAAGATCTCCATATGGAGATTGAGTGGGTGAACAGGCTGGCTTCTAAGCATTTGAAAAACTATCAGATCTGGTATATAGCGGGTTTTTTCCTTCTCTCTTCATCTCCGCTAGGACTGTGGCTTACCACATGGGTCTCAGGCATCACCGACAAATGATAATGTCGAATCGGAAAACGTTTCCTACTCTCCCCGTAGCAGAACCAGACTTTTTGATGGAAATGTTCAAGCTAGACGCTAAGAATTACCATGTCTGGACTTACCGTCACTGGCTCGTCAGGCACTTCAAGCTCTGGGACTCACCTCGCGAGATCCAAGATGTCGAAAAGCTTATAAACGAAGACGTTCGAAACAATTCTGCGTGGAACCATCGATGGCTGCTGAAGTTTGGTCCCAGAGGTAGTGTTGATAGTGGGGTGCCTAATCCAACCAATGAATTCGGCAACCGGGGGAAACTTGACGTTGTCGATGAAGACTTTGTTGATGCGGAGCTCGAGTATGTCAAGTCTAAAGCCGTGCTTGCGCCCGAGAATAAAAGTCCATGGGCTTATGCGCGTGGCGTCCTTCGCGCGTCCGGACGGCCTATGTCCGAGCTTAAGAAGTTTGCTGCAAAGTTTGTTATTGAGGAGATTGGCGAGGATGGGGAAGTCAAATTTCATGTCAAGAGCAGTGTGGCGGTGGAGTGGTTAGCAGATGTGTATGCTGAAGAGGCGCAGGTCGATGGAGAATCTGTGGAAAAGGAACGGAAGGCGGAAGCGGTGAAGATGTTAAAGTTGTTGAAGGAGAAGTATGATCCTCTGCGGAAGAATTATTGGGATTATCGTATTCAGTCACTCGATAAGGAGAGGTCTGCTGCTTGATGGTTTGGCGGGGTTTAAGCGGTTTATGTTAATCAGACTGTTGTTTAAGGGGGACGTTTTCCCATCATGTCTATTCTTACGCACGCAATCGAGTTGAACAATTGCTCGGGACCAATTGACAGCATGACACCATAACTTATAGTCGATAGTGATACCTGGTCTCTTCAAGGAGTGAAATATTCTGGCCAGCTGATTTTGTTTCAAACAATCCCATAAGGAGGCAACCCTGTTGTATTAAAAATCTATAAATTAATCCCAAAAAATCAGAAAACCCGCTGCTAAACATTATCATCGTAAGACAAAACCCCATTTTTTCTTCCTTTTTCTAGCTTCTTCCCTAAGAACATACTTCAGCACTCCCCCATCCATTCTCAAGCCGTTGCTTCCATTCCATCAACATCGGAAGCGTAACATTCCCTCCTCCACAAACCACAATAACAACACGACTCTTGGGCCCAAAGTTAGGAATTATCCGGGCGAGTCTAGACGTGAGTGGCGGTGTATCTGCAGCTCCATTACCCTTCTTCCCCATACAGCCATTCATACTCACGTCCACATCCTTCACCACAGCAGCTTCCACCGAAACCCCACACGCCAACTCCACCAACAACTTCTCATCATCCAGCAGCCTCAACACACCTCTAGCAGCTTGCGAATCATGCAATACCAAACTATGCACCTCCACGCCCGCCGGTGGAGTCAGAGCATTTTCCAACGTGCGTTGTGCAATGGTGACAACGCCAAGAGAGCTTGCCTGTGAAGTTATTGCGGGGAGCTTGATGAGAGATCTTTGCGCGATGGATAAAGATAGGGATTCTGCGCCGTAGGTTTCGGTAGCGATGATGTGGATATTATTATTATTGTCGTTATCTGGTCCCCCATTCACCACAGAGGGCGGCGGTCGCCGCTGAGACTTGCCGCGGTTATGAATCTTGACATGTCGTTCCACGCCCTGGATAATCCCATTCATAAGCCCGCCACCACCGACGCTGCATATAATACCGTCAACGGGCAATGGCTTGTCAGAGAAATTGCGCATTTCGAATTCATCATCGATGTCTGGAGGTGGGAGTTGGTGCGCTAATTCATCCACTAATGTGCTGCCTCCTTCCCAGATGCGCTCGTGGTCGAAGGGGTGGAGTTCAATGGCCACTGTATCGGTGTCATTACTACTACCAGTATCGTTATCAACGGTGTTTTGTGTGCCTGATTCCACTTTCAACTCTTCCATAAGCACCTCGCGCATATACCGCGCCGCCTCCGCAATCGTTTCCCCATGCGTTATCACCGTCGCTCCCGCGCCCCGCAATCGATCTGCCATCGACGGGTTTAGCGTTCGCGGTGCGACGACGGTGCATTGGTAGCCGAGCGATTTTGCGGCTTTGGACGCTGCGAGCCCAGCGTTTCCGCCTGAGGGGAGGAAGAAATGGAGGTTCTTGCCGTGGTTGGATGGGTTGGAGATATGTGAGAGGACGAGGTTGCCTATTGCGCTATTGAGGTTGGGGTTTAGTTCATGGTTGGTAAGTAAAGAAGGGGTGGTAGCGTAGGGGTTTTTGTTTTAAGGGGGAAGAAGAAGAGAGGGGAGGGTTACCGGGACTTAAATGAGCCGCTGGGCTGGAGATTTTCTAGCTTCAAGAATACGCGGCTGTTATATGATATAGATAGCTTTGGTTAGCCAAGTTTGGGGGGAAATACTTAAAGGGAGCTTTCCTTACCATCCCACATCTCTTGAAAGTGCAGCGGATTCAATTATCGGGGTTTCTATCCATGGCTTCCAGTTTCTGTGAGGTCCGGCTGCTTCTTCAAAGCTACCCATCTTCGAGGCGATTACTGAATCGCTTAGTTTTTTTATTAGTCTGAAGGGATATAGAAGAGGAACTATCCCTGGAATAAATGTGGGCACAGGGAGGGGGGAGGGTCTGATAAAGACAAAGGTCGAGAGGAAAAGGAGGAAAAGGAGATATATAGATCGACTAGACCGAAGGAAATATTCTATACTATAAAGTTCTATCTGTGAGGTATTTATACAATCAAGAAGAAAAATTAGCAAAGCATAATTGTACATGTGCCCAAACTAAAAAGAAAGCCAGAGAGGTAAATGATCAACAAAAACCGGCCATTCCCTCAATTGCTGCCGATACATCACAAAGTTTCCACGATCGGTAATGCGAACAAGGCCACGGAAAGGGGCGGGTACCGGAGGAAATTGCGGTAGCCGTTGCCACGCAGGGGAGTTTCTATGGGGTAAAAGAAACTCCGAAAAAAGGCGGAGCGGTGGAGAAGTGGATGACATAAGGGGACAGTCATGTTTTTCGTTGGTTCATATTGCATCGGCGACAAAAAAAACAAGGTTAATTCAACCACAAAGCTTGGCTGTTATTCAGATAGCGAGGACATCACACAAGTGGCGTTAGACGTCATATTCGAGTCGGCCGAGACGAGATCAAGGGACGGCGGATGATACCCAATGAGAGTTTCCCGGTCAGAAAAAAATGTCCCGAGCACTATTATTAGTCGTAGGTCATCAGGGGAGGAAATAAGGTCCCCTCAACCCCCCTCCCGAGCTTTATCAGGGGGATCCCGTAGTCTCGATCGGACCCATACGTGGCAGCTTTAAAGCTCCGTTTCTCTGTCGTACGGGCAACACCCAACATGTCCAATAACCTCGCGGCCTTCTCGGGCATAAATGGCTGCAGCAGGATTCCTGCGATTCGTTGCGATTCAGCGATATTAAATATCACATGGCCGAGCTCGCTCGGCTGGTCCGGGTCTACGCGATCTGCCATATTCCAAGGTTCAGTCGCCTGGAAATATTTGCTTATCTGGGGTTAACTCTATTGTTAGCACGGTCTAGATCTGGACCACATTTTACCGTTCGCATGGTTTCGTGTGACATTGGATTCGGGTCTCACCTGAGCTACGGCGCCCATAATATGATCTAGAGCTTTGCGTGGATTCAGATTGTCCATCTCGATCTGGACTTGCTCTGGCAAATCTTCCAGCATCTCGCGTTGCTCCATGTCTAGATCAGTTTCCTCAGGCAGCTGGCCCTGCGTTGCCCACGATACGCATTTTCCCACTTTCCATCTTCTCGGTCGCAAAAGCCGGCTAGTAGTGTTCCCCAGTCCCCATTGCAATCCCTTTTTATAGCGCTCAGCGATGAAGTGATTATCGTAGTCGGAATCATTTGTCATGGGACCATCTCGAGCAAGAAAATAGCGCATCCCATCGATGCCAAATCGTTCAATCGCAAACATGGGGTTGACAACATTGCCTGTAGACTTGGACATTTTGGCGTGGTTAATTGTCCAATGCGCATGTGCGAGGATATTTCGAGGAAGAGGAAGGTCAAGTGCCATCAAGAATGCAGGCCAATATATGCAGTGGAAGCTGTTGTAGATGTAAGAGGTTAGTGGAAGAGCGGTGAACGGCGCAGAGCACACAAAGCTACTGACCGAATGATATCTTTGCCAACCACTTGTACGTCCGCAGGCCAGATATGCCTGCTTTCCTGACCAGGCGGGAAGGGATATCCTGCATATGTCAAATAGTTCACCAGCGCGTCCAACCAGACGTATATGGTTTGTGTCTCATCTCCAGGCACTCCAATACCCCATGACAAACGCGTGGAAGGTCGTGAGATCGAAAGATCTTGTAGACCGGAGGAAACGACTTGGACAATCTGCCTCATATACGTGTTTGGTCGGATAAAATCTGGATTTTTATCGTAATACTCGAGCAGACGGTCTTGGAAAGCGGAGAGTCGGAAATGGTAGTTTTCTTCAGATGACCACTCGACTTCTTTGCCGGTTTCTATCGATGTCTGCACAAGAGGTCAGTAAATAACGAGGGGCAGAGAGAAGGGGCGGATCGGATGCATCTTTCATACAATTCGCTTGCGGCCAGTAGCAGGGTCGAGAGTGGGCTGGACGGCTGAAGCTGGATAAAACGTTTCGTCGCTGACCGAATACCACCCTTCATGCTTCGCAGTATATATGTACCCACGATGCTGGAGCATTTCCTAGAGGGACTTTCAGCATTGTATACGTGCCATTGCCGCCTGTATTCACATACCCAAAAGTGTCTCACGGCCTCCTTGTGTGTCTCTTCGGTCGTGCGAATAAAATGGTCATAGCTGGCATTGCAAGCAGTTGCGAGGGACTTAAACTTGTCAGGTATTATACACCACAATGATGGGAAGGCTTTTGCAGCCCGTACCTTGAATGTCTGGCAGTTGGTGTCGCATAGAGCCTGAGGGGTCATCCCTTGCGCCTCCGCCGCTTGTTGGATCTATGCATTCCCACCCAGGTTAATTGACATCCCCAATCTCGCGTTATCCGACGGATTCGGGCCATACTTTCATGCCATGCTCATCTGTCCCTGTAAGCAATTTCGCATCCGTGTTTCCTAACAGGAGCTGCCATCTCTTCAAGATATCGGCGAGGACAATGGTGTACAAATGGCCGACGTGCGGTGCTAAATACAAAAGCATCAGCATCTACAATTCATCTCTGTTATTTATACCAAGGACTTCTGCACTGACCGGCATTGACATAAAATATCGGCGTTGTGACATAGTAAGGCTTTTTGTGATCGCCGGGTGTCGAGGTTGTGATTCCGCGTCGTTGTTGGAACCGGTAGTTGGCGTGTCTGCAAGGTAAACATGTCCAAGATCGGCTGATAGGACGCCTGAGCGGGTTTGACGCTCGTAGGAGAGCGGAAAGCTCAGCGCCCAGCATCATTGTTGTGTAATGCTCTGTTGGCCCGGCCGCGTCGCGGGTGAGTTCATGATCCGTTCTGCTTTGCGGAAGAATCCAGCAGCCCGCCGCGGAAGTGGTCCAAGCTTCAGATTCCGCAAATCTTTTGATCCACCTGGAACTTCGACTCTTTCACATCGCTGCTTGCTCTGTGCATAAAGACACGATCACACGAGTCAATCTCCTCACATCTGAAACTCCCATTCATCATATTCTGCAGACTGAATTCCTTCGCTACGAACTCTGCTTGATTTTGGTGACGACTGAGATAGATCCGCATCCTCGTCAAACCCGCGTTTCTATCTCCATATCTCGAACCCTTTCACTGACTCTCCTCCCCGAAAACTGTATCGCCATGACTCATGCAACACAAGATACATTGACAAAGGTCTCCACAGAAGGTAGGCTTCCCGCTCCTATCGAGTGCTTCCATCACTAACATCTGCAAGCTGCCACGGAGTTCGTCCTATCATACTACCCCGCCCTTCGGTCCTCGCGAGAAACAATAGCATCCTACTACGCATCAGTCACTTCTACCATTCTTTTTAACGGAAATGTCGTCGCAGATGGGCCATCTGTCCAGAAGATATTCATGGAGCAGATGCCTCCGGCGCGCTACGAGGTCCAGTCCTATGACTGCCAGATAATCAACCTGAACTATCCGATCCCTCCATCGGCAAAGCCACAGTCTAGCGTCTCGCAGGTCAAGAATATGTCTATTTTAGTCATGGTTAGTGGATATGTGAGGTTTGGAGACGAGAAGGAAACGCCAGACACCGCAAATCGTGGATTCAGTGAAACTTTTGTTCTGGTTCCTACTGCTCCGGGTGAAGCGCCAGCGGGTCCAAGGGGGAGGGGGAAAAAGCATTGGTTGATTCAGAGTCAGAACTTTAGACTGGTGGTCTGATATGGCAATATAAAGCCGGAATTTAATCGACTTCTCTGGTATCGTGTGCATGTGCCCGCCGTTTATTACTTTACGATGAGGGTACGTGTATCCCCTATACACAGAAATGGCACCAGAGCCATTCTACAGTCAACAAACATGGGGACGTACACGGATCGCCAAATTGCGGTGGGAAAACATTGATATGATACAACTGTCTGAACAAATCATAAAGCTTCGCTAAAATCTATGCCGCTTTGTTGCTATGCTGTCGTCCTTCTCTACGAAAAGAATACCCTATGATCTTGGAGGTGGCCGCATATTCGCCTTTACTCTCTCAACCAAGTCTTTCCTTGACGAGCGGTGGCTTGGGAGAAGCCCGCGCTGTCGAAGAAATGTGGAATCAGCTTCGGTCTACTGGCGCCCAACCGTCCCTATCATACCCAGAGCTTGGCCAAGAGGGAAACTACTCACTGCCTTCAACCACCGTCTCAGCTCATCGACCGTCCAGTCTTCGGGATCTACTTCGATATTAGCAAGTACATTTTGGTTTCATTGATTGCTATTGGCGATTACACATACCCCCCGTTGGATCTGGTTCTGACGGAAACATCTCGCCACCCCAAATGCTCCATGCGGCTGCTGCTGTCACGATACCAACGAACCCTAATAGATTTGTTAAACACGGTCCTACGGCGGAAGATTGTGGTACCCACCGAGGAATAGATTCTAAAACGAGATTAGTTATCTTTGTTTCAGTTCAAATGGGATATTTATACTCCGTACCTTGGAATGAAGTGCTTTGTCCAATGGGGTTGGCATGTTGGTATCTGGTTCAACAGTGTAGGATATATGGTATATCGATAATCTTAGATACTATATAATTCCAGGAGAGTAATCTATCTTGACAACATCCCTTACATTGCCTCTCAAAGGACAACATATTATCAACATCATCTCCCAAACTCCCACTGCTGCCTGGATCTAGAACCCGCTGTGAAGTTCGCCAAGACATGCACGGGCCACTTTCCAGCTTGGGGAACGCTAAGGGTTTCCAAAGTCGCTAAACCCTAATCGCTACGCACAATAGAAGTCGCGAGAGAGAGAGCAAAGGGAAGAAGAGCTCAACTCCAATCACGATTCCTTTCCGTTCCTCGACGTCACTACACACACCCATCGCCCATCATGCCTAGCGAAGTTTCGGATATCAAGCAGTTCATTGAGATCTGCAGGCGGAAGGATGCTTCCTGTCAGTACCCTCCTTTTCACCTTGAAGAAACGCCCGCCCCATGCGACAACTGGACTATGTTTTTGTTGTTTTGCTGCAGCTGGAATAATGGAATCGAAATGAATGAATGGTGTTTTTTTGCTGACTTTTTGAGGAACGCAATTGCGTCGGATATACGATTTCTAGCTGCCCGGATCAAGCGCAACCGCCAGACCAGCCAGATCAAGTTCAAGGTCCGGTGCCAGCGATTCCTGTACACCCTCGTCCTTAAGGATTCCGATAAGGCCGATAAATTGAAGCAGAGCTTGCCTCCTGGTACGGGATAACTCTCTATTTTCTGTCGAATACCCGGTGTATTTTCCGGGACCGCGGGGGAATGAATGAATTTTTTTTGTTGGGAAAAACGGGTTGATTATATATATACTGACGGGTATTTCTTTTCTACGACTACAGCTCTCAAGATCGTCGATGTTTCCAAGGGCTCCAAGAAGAAGTCTGCTTAAGCGCAGACATTTCTGAGGGATGAAGGGGACGAGGAGTTAAAAGGGAAAATGCGTGGGCCATGATTAATGATGCATAAAGGATTTTTTGCCTGGAAGGGGAAAAGAAAAAGCGGGATCGGGCACGAATTCTTTTTTGCGACGAGGATCCGGATGACTTAATAATATGGAGGGAAATCCCCAAAGTTTTTGCTTTATTCTTGAGAGCAAAAATATGATGTGCTTTTTTGTTATACTGCGGTATATTCAAAAGGCTATCTTTTTGAAGCATCCTCGTTGGTCAACAATGCCTTTTCCCGTTCCTTTTTTATTATTATCTGTCGGGTCTATGGCAAACGAAAGCATCTCCGTTGTCAGGCGATTTGCGAAATAAAAATAAAGCAAAATAAACCCTCCAAAGACGTTCCGTCCCATTTACTTTCCGTGATATCACTTCATTGTGCCTTGGCCATAGCTATTGGTTATGCTATCATTGGCGTACAAACAAAAGCTTGCGACTTATGAGCCGAGTTGAGATATGCATCCACCCGCAACTTTTGCAGCGAAAGCTCCGTCCACAATTGTCCTCAGGGTTAGCACGCGCCCGACGCCTTGACTACTTGTCATAACATATGGCGAGCAGCCTGGAAGCTGCATACCATGGCTCTTCACGCGTCTATATATGCGAATGGTAGCGCATCAAACCATATCGACGCAATATAGCTCTTCCTGGAGGGACACTTATGAGCAGGAAAGAAATACAGCATACGTTTAATCACTGGCATGACTCCCTCTGCTACAGCTATACGCTACACACAAATCGGGTATCTCAACATCATAGATCGTAATTTCATCGCTCATAAATCAATTCTCGATAACCCCGAATATCATATCGATCTAGCAGATCCTTCACGTCATCGGCCCCAAGACCAAACCTCCTCAGCTCCAATTCTCCAAAAATATTTGGCTTCTCCGTAACCCTCTTAAACGCAAGACTTTCAAATAAAGCCAAGCTCCGCGTATTCGATTGGCCAATCTTAACCACAAGATATGAGAGCTTCGGCTGGCATGTAGTCGTCGTAGGAGGCGTATCTTCGGACCCATGATAATAGTAGCCACGGGTTCCTTTGAGAAACTCCGCCACAATCTCGTCCTCATGGTCAAGGATATATTTCAAAAAGCAAATCAACGCAGCCCTGCCGAACCCCTTTCGCTGATTGGTTTTCTCGGCAACCATCAATTCAACTTCTCCGACGACATGTGGCGTCCCCGCTGATGATCCTCGTCCACTCGTTTCTGATTCATTATCACTATCATCGTCATCGTCATCACCATCTTCCTCAAGCCTTAGGAACAAATTCACATCTCCGACCATCATTTCAGGAGCATCAAATCGTGGATCCGAAATCGCCGTTTCTGGTTGAACCTCCGTCGTCGTTGGCAGAGGCGAACAAATGATAAAAGTCAATTTATCCGCATCATTTCTCCAGCTCGCCTGCATGGCGTATTCTTCATCTAAACTCAACGGCTCCGATGCCGTTGCTTCTTGAATTTCCTAATTCGAAAAAGAATAATAATAAAAAAGTTGAATGATGGATTAGTGCGGGGTATCTAGGGAGGTAAGCAGAGAGGTGTGGAGAAGGAGGAAAGGGAAAAAATGCATCCTTCGTCCGTTCATCACGTCCGTTCAATGGCTTCCGTGTAAGAAGGGACAAATGAAGGAATGAATAAATGGATGGATGGATAGGGGCGTCTGACACATACAGGGTCTTTCATCCATTCATGATATCGCGGGACATGGTGCCTTGAGTAAGGGACGAGTAGGTCCTTGGAAGAGGACACCGCTGCATGAACGCGAGTATGATATTAGTATATTCCCTCTTTCATATCTAAACTTCTCAAAGTTGCATTTGATGGATCGCTCTCGTTTGTCTTTTTGCTCTTGCTCACCTGTCTTTTCGTTGATTAGCATTTTTCTTTTTCAAGAAACAGTTGGAGGCTTTGGAGCCCTTGGTCTAGCTCGCGCGGGCAACGGTATAAGAAAATTCTGTTGCAAACTCAAATCTCTCAAGATAATGCGGTAAGCGCCGAAATATCGATGGCTGTGGGTATCATCTCTCTATTCATGCATTTTTGTGCGTTGTAGAGTCTTTCTAACGTTCCTGCTGTCTGGCGTTGGATTTGAGATGTTAGTCCATGTCAAATTTTGCTGGGTGGCCCCATCTTTTTTACCCCTAACTCCTCCCTACCAAACACCATCATTATTGGGGGATGGCGGAACATGAACGGTCTAAGGTCCCAACAGCGTGTTGTCACTCCTTTTATGCCCATGTTTAAATCTTGCTTAGGTACTTAAAATATATCACGATTTAGACTACATGCGGCATCTCTGGTTGCATTGACATAAAATAAATTGGACTGTCTAGAAGGGGCTTTGGTGCGTTTTCACAAGCCATTCGCTTCGTCCTTGTTCGCTTCGAATGGCCCAAACTTCACAACTTCTACTTCCAAAGTCTCCGCATCAACCAGTATTAATTCCCCAGTTTCGCTAAACTTTGGCAGCGAGAGTATTCGTACCTGCGTGCCACTCCCATCGCCAGCCTCCACGATTGCGGTTCTGAACCGTGGCTGACTTCCCGCGAAGAAAAGATGTGGACATGATTGCAAAGTGAAAGGGTCGTGGGTTTGGAACGGGTAGCACCCTGGTAAATCGTGTTAGCATGAATTTTCAAGGGTATCGCGAAAAGCAAAGCAGGTATAGGTAGTAAAGGCGAAAGTGAAAGGAGCCAAAAGCAAGGGAGAAATAAAAAACATACAGAGCGTGTCAGGGGCTGTCGGTACACCGACCCGCCATCGCAACATAGCTTCCATCAGACGTAATCTTGCATCTCCATCCCTATCTTCGCCACTGTCATTGTCATCTTCGCCCCGGTCAATATATCGTAGCACATCGTCGACATTCTGGCCACTGCAACCCCAGAATCGCCATCCCTCAATGTTTCCTTCCCAGGGGTTCGTCACGTTATCCAACCAACCGGGATCCGCCGACGAATCGGTGGAATTCTGGCGCGGAGGCGAGCAATATGCTTTTGAACGAGGTAACATCGCTCTGTGAATTTCTTGCTGAGGGAGGGAGAAGTTTGCCGGATCATTTTCACCCGGCATTATCGTGATAGGGATACTAGGGAGAATTTCGGCGAGGAACGAGTCGAGCTGGTTAATGGGAGAAGCGTTGTAATTAGTTGAATCATACCCGTACTTCCTTGGGGGCTGGCGTTTCTTTTGCAGTGTTGAAGCTTCTTCGGTGGGCGTCTCGGTGCCTGAAGCATGGACAGCAACAGTACTACCGAGAGAATTCCCCGCAATAACTAGGCGTGATATTTCGGAGGCAGAGGAGCTGCCATCAGAAGGGTCATTACAACCCACAAGATAGTCCGTTAATAGTGATAATGCCAGAGTATCTCCAGACGTGCCCGTAATCCCAAGACCGCTGACCAACGCTATCTTTTTTCTTTTACCTCCTTCACCTTCCCCTTCAAGAGAACCTCGCTTCCTTTTACCAGACTGTAGCGATGTACCATCTCTCTCCCATCTTTCTGGTTGCGATGGCAGGTCCGGCACTTTGACGTCAATGACCTCAAAGTCCCCATTCGCATTTTCTGTGCCCAGAATAGCCACGATCACCCCTGTGACTACCAGCGCAGACTGTAGCAAAGGGCCTGTTAATCGTAGCCGGCCAGACTCATCTTCCAGCATGACCTCCGTCGATCCTGGCTTCGATGGATCGAGATACGTGCGTCTGGGAGGCGGAGCAGATGTCCAATGCTGTGGGAAAACAGTGAGTAACTATTTGCAAGCCCCGCGAAATCACAGCAAAAGTGGTTATGAACGAGTAGGAGGGCATCAAATACACATACCTCCTTAGCTATATCGTCAATGATATTAGGCTTCAAGGGCAACTCCATGTAGATCGTCCCGGCAACCCAGCAAAGCTCGCCTTGTCGGACATCCAAGACTCTGTCTACCTTTCTTGCATATTCATTTGCAATCTACTGGCAAACGTCAGTTTCAACATCGCTCCTCAGAAATTTGCACCAATTGCGTTTCTCCGCAAATCATCGCAGTTCCTTCGCCACCATAAGTGACTCTAAATATCCAAATGATAGCTCTAAAAACCAGCACCACGTACATTGTACCCTTCCCATTCCTTAGCGGCAATCTCAGTAACCGCTGGCTTCAACCTTGCCAATCGCAAAAAGTATAGATCCGCATATTGCTGTTGGTAATGCCTAGCCCGACCGAGAGGTAATTCGAACGTAGGTAGAGGGTTATAATTCGAGGGCTGACGGTAGACGGCTTCATATTCTTCATTATCCCTGTAGCAAGAGTGTCAATTGAGGGATCTAAAGAATCGCATTCCGCAGCGGTCGGGGTTTAGAAACCACATACTCAGGAGGGCGGAGAAAGGGCTCCGAACTATCTTTTGAGGTCATTCTTGGGAATCGAATGCAAAAGAAGTCGAGGATACGTTTCGGTTTCCTATTTAGCAAGGAAAATCGGTTAGAGGTTCATCTATACTTTGTGAAGTGTCGTCAAGCCAGCCCACAATCTGCGTGTCAAAGAGGCGGACGCGACGTGAACAATTTACCATCGCGTTTTGGGCTTAGCGCTTTTAATCGGATCGACCCATAGACGGATCAAGCTTCGGAACACGTGACTATAGTTTGGTCGACGACCCTTCCAGGAATGATGCAAGCGTCATTGTTCTACTTTAATATATTATTTACGGCCATGAACCTTTCGCGTTTTGATTAAGTGCAGCTACTATGTCGTGTTGGCAACTCATATATTGCATCGGTAGCTCCCCACAGCAACTGCCGGACAACTCATATATCTTAGCGGTACATACACGGTTATTTACCTAGGTATTTAGAGTAAAGGGGCATTCATTTTGCTTGCTGCTAAACAGGAGGTGTCGGATGACAATTGGAACTAAAAAATTTGCCCAAGCTTTTCTCAATTCCTTTCTAGCGGACAAGCAGTTGCTAGTGTCACCATTCAAGCTGCGTCGGTGCTGGTATTCACTGCAACAACCTTTCCACCCTCCGTCACTCCATTTACAGGTCCTGTCTGACCTCCATTCGTCACAACGTATAAAATATCCTGGTCCTCTGGACGTCTTCCAAACTTGGCGGCAGTGGCGCCTGCGACGGTGAGTTCGGAAATGGATCCGATTAGGGTGGACACTGAGCCGTCTGGGGCTACCCTGAGCACCGTATTTGCGTTCGCCGTTGCAATGTATGCATTTCCAGCTTCGTCAAACGCGAAGTCGTCCACAATAACATCAAACTCGGCAATTTTCTCCACCGCGGCGCCTTCACTGGCTGTGCCCGTTTCTGCGTCAATCTGGACACGGTAGAAAGCTCGACCATTGGTGTTGGTCCAATATAGGTAGCCATCTCGCACGCGAACGCCGTTAACCCCAATAGCAAAGCCGCCTGGCGGGGACGCTTGTTCCGGCAATTGTTGTGCAATGACGGCATTGCCCGCATTCGTTTCGAGCCTCCACACGGTGCCTCGCCCAGATTCAGCAATCAAGACGGCCTCGTCATGAAGTTTCGTAACACCATTCAGCATTTGGGCCTCGTTAACGGACACAGAGTTCTTGATATCGGGTGGAGACTCTCTGAAATCCACTGTCCATAGATTGGTCCCCGCAACAACTACAAACACCTCGTCCCCATATTCACCGATGCCGAAAAGGTTGCCGCCGCCGCTTGGGAACGAGTGGACGGTGGTGACTTGCTTGGTGGCCGGATTAAGGGAGTACAAGGTAGGTGGTGACATTACGGTCAAAAGAAGATGTCCGTTTGAACGTACGGCAATATTCTCTACCCATGTTCCATCAGGAAACTGGTAGATCACTTCGGAGGACGCAGGGTCACTTCTTTTCGCTACTGGCGAAGCGCTTACTAGCTTATAGAAAAAAGAAAGCTGGAGAGCCAGCAGGGTGGCAAGAAAACGGGCCATGTCTGTTGTCTTGCGTGTGGGCAGGGTCTTTGATTTTGGGTGGTGGCTTTCTTTTCTCTCCGGTCAACGAGCAGCAGAGCCGTCCCCTTTAAATAATGAACGACTCCTTGTTATGCTCATATATCCTGGGCGTGAAATCAACTTGATGTATTGCGACACCACCATGGGTAGCCATGCATCTCCGCATTCTGCATAATATGGTGTGAGTATGCTGCCGACAGGATCGGCCTGTTGCAATTTTTCCGTATTTTGCCGCCAAGTTTAAATTCTCGCAACGGGGCCCGGCTGCTTATGAGGCCCCGGCACGCTGGCATCGGCATTCCGTAGGCTGCAGGAAGCGTAATGTGGGCAAAATGCTTTAAAAGCCTATGTAAATCATCCTGCCAGTGACTATTACAGGGAGCCCATGCGAGTGGACGCACCGTTTGCCAAGTCCAATACAATTATTCCTCGTATCAAGCCATTGTTTTTGATGGAGAATGTTCACGCTCTTGAACTCAACTGCTGGTAAAACAGTTCACTTCGGATCCCATGCCGGAAGTTTAAGTATTCACTTCATACCGATTCCACGCCTGCCCTGGTTGAAAATGGGATTGAAACAACTGGCATGCTGACATATAGCGCAAAGTTATTGTTCTAGACAAGGATACCTCAAGGCAAGTATGGGAAAATTAAGGAAAGCTCGTCATGCGAAGACGCGGCTCTCTAAAACCCACCGTTTGTGTTATTGATGGCTTCAAGTTGCAAGTAGTGAAAATGACCATTATTGGCTTTAACAGGAATCGCGCCTAAACTTTGAGACCCGAGCCAGTCGCGATAAGCGCGAAATACCCGCAGCCGCTCGCTATGATGTACTAATCTCTTGGATCTCTCAAAGTTTGTTGATTTTGAGGTGTGCTTAACATGGCCTCTTCGATATTGTTAATTCCAATAGCTGAATATTTGCCATATTCTTCCCAATCATACATGTGACACTGGTGGAATGACGCTGGCCCGGTCAATACACGCTTGGCTGGACGAACTTGCTACTGGGTACGATCCTGTCGCAGGAGCTGCATCAACATTGCCTCCAGACAGCCTCGTATCGTCGTCCTCGGTCACTTCTTTCGTCATAGGAACAGGGACTGACATCTTTTCCCTCTTACAACCTGAACTAGAAACTGCAGAAGAGGAGATTATTTTCGTCACCTGTTTCTGGGCAAAGTCAAGCTCGCTCCGCAAGCTCTGCGATTCACTCAAGGCTCTATCCACCAAAGCCCTTCAACGCGGAAGCAAAAAGATTAAAGTCCGCATTTGTTTTTCCTCGCTCTCGTTACTCCAGAAATTATTTCACACCCGTTCTCCGTTGGGGCGTGTCTACCCTCCATCAACATGGGTCAAGAAACTCGGCCTTCCAAAGCCAGAGGACTTGACAGGTTTGGATATCACGGTGAAGAGTAAATTCCTCCTGCCGTTCGGCGTTATGCATCCGAAATTTATAATCATAGATAAAAAGATCGTGTTGATTCCTAGCTGCAATGTTAGCTGGGAACCGTGGTTTGAAGGATGTGTCAAGTTGAGCGGCAGTATAGTTTTGCGTTTCCATCACTTCTGGCAGTCCTTCTGGGAAGGGGAATCGCAGAGCTTGAACACAGGGGATGAAGAATCTCCCCGCGTGGTTTTCGATATACGGGACCAAACCCCCCCAAGTATTGGGAGTGTAACGTCATCGTTTAGGATTGTTTCGATTGATTCCTATGAACCAATCCCTACAATCCTTTTGCCATCAGGTCACCATATTAACCCGCACTTTCGACCGTGGCCATGGCAATCGGTACCACCCCCGCCACACACTCCGTTGAACACATTCCTTCTTCACATGTTCAGCAAGGCGCGGAAGGAAATTTATATACAAACCCCTAATATCACATCGCCGTCTGTGCTGAATGCTCTTTTGGACTGCCTTAAAGGGGGTGTCAACGTCAAAATCCTTACCAACGACCGCCTGATGGTGTTGGAACAGCTCGTTACAGCGGGCACCACTACTTCTCGCTGCATAAAGCGGCTTATCAGGCACTACGAAAAGGAGACCCAGTCAATGGATGAAGAAACCGGCCTCCCAGGTCAGCTGGGAGTTTTCTATTGGCAACCAGAGCGAAGCCCACATATAACGAACGATGAACTATGCACTGCACAGCGCTCCCATTTGAAGATTACCATAGTTGACATGGAGGTTACTATTTTGGGCAGCGGGAACATGGACAGAGCGAGCTGGTTCACCAGCCAAGAGTTGGGTGTTGCTCTGTTTTCAGCCGACTTTGCGCGGAATATATGGGTAGAGGGTATATTACCTTCTATGATTAAGAATTGTAGGTACCGGTATACCAGCAATGGTTTTGTCATGGATCCACTGGGAAACAATCAGGAGAACTAGAGCTACCGTGAACGACCACTAGGGTTAGCCGTCTGCGATCAACCGGTATTTTGTCAGAAGCGCAAGTTGTTAGCATGGGTCGGATTAGGTGTAATTATGACTGTGGCTGGACTTTAGAGCATCGACCTCATCGCTCTGTTTTCTTGGATTTTTACGGCGATTATCACGACTCAGGACTTTGTTCTATTGTCACTAGATAATACTAGTTCTAGATCGTTTGAAAAGTATCGAATTGTAATAATTATCTTCAAATATTGCTCGGCAACTCGTTCGCTGTGACGATTTCGTGGTCAGAATAGATTCATAGCTGCTGTGGGCAGCGAAATCCATCCGTGTAGGTATTGCAAAGGGGTTGCATACATAGTATGGAAACAACACAACGCTGGCTCGGGAAGACGGATATGGACCACCGAGAAACCCAATCCCTAATAAATTCCTTCCAATGAACTCTCTTCCCCCAAATGTATTGTTGATTGCATCAATGCTTAGCTCAACGCTTAGAATCACAATGGAATTGGTTCTTTTGCATACTGGGTTGTTCACAAGCCTCGGCGCAAATGGGATGAGCTCGGTGTGATGCCGCGGGCCAACCCCAGATGATGTGGGGAAGTGGATGAGCCCGCGTATATTTACCCCAGATATGCCCCGATATGCCCATATTGAGGACTTGATTCTTACATTTTTGTGACGGGTAATAAATCCCTACCAACTTTGAAAGGCTGCATATTCGTTTGTGGTTGGTTCATTTTTGTCCTACGTTTCTGCGCCCGCAATTGAAGCTACCCTTGTTCAAGCCGACGAGAGTAGCCAGAGCTTTGTCCACAGTAGTACTATTACTACCCTACAGCTCTCTATCTCCCCTAAATAATTTAATCCCTTGAACCCAGAGCGTTTCACCGAGCTCTAACCTCTCCCCTCCTTTCTCACCCAGTTTCCACAAAGAAAAAAACCAACACAGTCGCAACCATGGCGCCCCAGATAACCACCCCACTCTGCACGCTGCTCAACATCCAGCACCCAGTCCTCCTCGCCGGCATGGCCAGGACATCCGGCGGCCCTCTCGCAGCCGCAGTTTCCAATGCCGGCGGTCTCGGCACCATAGGCGGTCTAGGCTACAGCCCCAAACAACTCGATGAGATGCTCATCGAGCTAAAATCGCATCTCGCGCGACCAGACCTGCCCTTCGGCGTCGATCTCGCTCTTCCCCAAGTCGGCGGCAACGCCCGCAAGACGAACCACGATTACACAAACGGCAAACTGGACGAGCTGATTGAAATCACGATCCGACATGGGGCGAAACTGTTCGTCTCCGCTGTTGGTGTGCCGCCCGCGCACACGATAAAGCGGCTACATGAGGCGGGGATTTTGGTGATGAATATGGTGGGCGCGCCGAAGCATGCGGAGAAAGCGCTGCAGGCGGGTGTGGATATTGTGTGCGCCCAGGGCGGCGAGGGCGGCGGACATACTGGCGACATCCCGTTCTCCGTACTCATCCCCGCAGTCGTGGATGTCGCGAAGACGTATCGTAGTCCGCTGACGGGAGAGCCTGTGCTGGTTGTTGCGGCGGGTGGTGTCAACGATGGCCGCAGTCTAGCTAGTGCGCTGATGCTTGGCGCGGCGGGCGTGTGGGTTGGAACGAGATTCGTCGCTTCTGAGGAGAGCGGTTCAAGCCGCTTGCATAAAGAGGCCGTTGTGGCTTCGGGCTTTGGCGAGACGGTTCGCACCGTTGTCATCTCCGGCCGGCCTCTGCGTCTCTATCCAAATGAGTACATTAAGGACTGGCATTCGCGGCCGGAGGATATTAAGCGGCTGACGGATAGTGGAGTGGTGCCGTTTATAAAGGATATGGAGGATGGGAAGGATGTTGATATCCCGTTCATCATGGGTCATGTTTCTGCTATGGTCAAGGAGATCCAGCCTGCCGGCGTGATTGTAAAGGAGATGGTTGAGGAAGCGGCACAAATGTTGAAGCTCGGGAACTCGTATTTGTCCTCGGTAAGCAAGTTGTAGATGACCTTTTTAACGTCTTTTTCATGGTTGTCGATTTTACTGTGGTGAATAGATCCTTTATTATATCTTGTGTTTCGGCTATTTACCCACCTGGGCAGTTTTTGTATATAGTTTAGAGCCTGATGGTACGTACATACATTTCCGGACAAATGGTGTTTGGTTTCAACGTGACTTCAGAACTTGAGAGTATACATGCATAGATCAGATATGCAAAGTACTTAAAAGTACAGAGCGCCCGTGTCGCAGCTGAGACACACAGAGGTAATGTCCTGGAGGAGGCGACGGTATTGTTGTCCGAAGTAATTGCATTCCCATATACTCGATACCTATAGAGATCCCCTTTTCCAAAGGGAGCGGAGCGGTCTGCCACACTGATACATACAGCAATTGACAAACCAGCACCGAACATTTCACGCACAGGTTCTCGTTCCTCCCTGTGGCTCTCATCGTTCCAGAGCAAACCACCCCAGCACGAATGTGAATGTGAACATGCTGGTTCCTCCGGGAGGAACAGCAGAGGCAAAAAATTCAACGCAAAAAGCTATCTTTGCACATAGAATGAGTACAGGTAGGGTTTGAAAAAGGAGAGCGAAGAAAAAAGATACGTTGCGGCAAAACAAAAACCAAAAAAAGCAGACAATGAGTTAAACTCTAACAGAGGCACGGGATACCTAAATGAGAGCTTAAGAGAAAGATAATGCGAAAGGTCGTGAAGTCGAGACGCTCATGAGTCCTCGAAGCCTGATGTAGCGCCCTTCTTGCGGGGATCGATCTTTTTGCTCTTGCGTATGGCATTTTCCTTCTCAGTGTTTGAATCCGTTGACAATAGCACGGTTCCCATTGGATCGGGATTCCGCAAGCGCAGGTGGAGGTGGGGGACCGAAGACTGGCCTTTGATTCTCGTGGGATCCATTTGCTGCCGCAATGGGGTGGTCACCTTCGTCCACAGAGTACTCGCCCTCGTCGCTGATGTCGTCGTCTTCCTCGTCCTCGTACTCATCCTCGTATTCGCTTTCTGTCCCTTCATCATCCATCGTATCCATTTCGCCAACAAGCCCCTGTCCTCTGCCTTGTTCCTGCATTCGTCGACACAGGGCCTCCAGGTTGTTACTCTTTTTGCGCCACTTTTCCAGCTCCTCGTTATTACGAGTTCGTTCCTCCGCCATTTCGAGTATGTTGCGGTTCGTCTGGTCATGTTTGCGCGACAAAGTCATGTTTTCCTTTTCCAGCCGTTTTGTCTTCCTCGACATCTCTTCCATTTCTCTGCGAAATGTCAGGAAGAGTTCGTTGCTGTTGTTGAGCGTATCTTCCACCTGCAGAGTTTGTTATCAACTTGCACATCGGATGAACCTTTTCCGGTTAGGAAGAAATGAGACACACAAGACTAGATAATGAGTGAAGAGCTTACTTGTTTGAATTTTTCAACGTAAATGTTAAGTTGGCTGCGTAGCTCTGCTTCGGTTTGCGAAAAGGTTGACACTTGCGAGCTCAATGCGCGGCTTCGGGTTGCCTCAGCCTCTGCGCCGCGCCGTTGCTCTTCGTACTTCGCTGTCAAGCTTTGAATCTCCGCATCCTTGCTTCGGAGGAGCGCCTTGTAATGCTGCTCTCGTGCTTCAAACTTTTCGCCAATGGTCTTTATTTTGGCACGGAGTCTAATGGTACAATTGTCAGAGGCCAAGGTATTTTCGGAAGTAGGAATCGTATCACCCACGCTTCATCCAAATCAACATCCACTTTCTCGTTGCGAGCAGGGCCTTTGGCGGCCATGACGTCCTGGATATCGAAGAGCAGTGCATCTAATCGTTCATTTACGATTCCACGAGCCCGCTTCTCTGTATCTTCCAATCGTTTGTTCTCATCCTAAAAGCAAATATTAATAAGTTAAGCTCGTTCATAATGAGATGCGCCAGCGGGAATAAGGTGTACTACACCAACGCACCTTGACCTTCTTGTTCTCCTTCGTCAACTCTCGGCAAAGCTTTTCTAACTTGTCCTTCATAGTTGCCGTCTTATTGAGTTCAGATTTCCCCTTGTCTTGATCTTTCTGCAGCTGATCGGCCCGCTTCTTGCTCTTGGCATAGTCACGGTCGAGTTTCTTCATATCGGCAAGCAACTCGGTGTACTTCTTATGAACGGTCTCGAGACGCGTCATGGGCGATTCGATATTGCTCAAGAGCTGATTGAGGTCCCTCGTTGCTTTCTTAACCTCCCGTTCTGCGAGTAGTTACATGGATTCGTAAGTCGATCAAGGTCCGTCAAACTCTGTAGCCACCTCACACACGGGGTCCCAATGGTGTAAATACAACCCGAATAACGTACCAATCTCTGCTTCCTGGTCCTTTTCTCCCGCTGCATCTTGCTCAAGCTGCGAGATTTTCGCAGCCAACAGTTTCGAAGTCTCGCCGGGGTCGGTGGGCTTCTTCCCCTTCGCCTTCTTAGCCATAGCGGTGGGAGCCATAGTAGTCTGACGAGTCTTCGAGGTAGCTGGCGACGGAGGATAATCGGAATAATCGTTGGCAGGGTCTGTGGGCGACGCGGCAGAGGAATAGGGACTGTTGTTGTTCGATAAAGGATGCAAGTGTGTGGAAGCGACAGCTGCCATGTCCTGTCGACAAGGAAAATAACGGACTAATCACCCGCGGTCCTCAGGATTGCTCCCATAGACCACACCTCCGCCGTTTCCAAAAGGTCGTATCTGCGTGGGACAACGCTCCCTTCTCAAGCCGGCCAGTCCCCGGGAAGAATGCGAATTTTTCAAGGGCGGAATGGCTGGGAATTGCGTAACGACAGGGCGCAAAACGGAAGGACAGCGACTTGTACAAAGCAGAAATTCACACGTATGTCTAAAGGTAAACACAGCACTGGCAGGTCCAGGATCTCATCAGGGCTGGAGAGAACGACGGGGTGGGGATTAAGGAAAGCCGTCGTGTGCTGGGAGTCTGGAGAGAGGCAGAAAGGGCCGAGTCTGAGCAAGAGGGGAGCCACTCTGGGCCGCGCTAAACCAAGCCTGACCCTTGCTTGCTGCGAGGGTGGCTGAACTGAGATCCGCAATTTTCTTCGACGACATTATTTTATTCCTATAATTCACCTCTTCCTTCCGTGAAGTTCAGCTCTGGCCAACGCTCTTCCGGTCTGATATTATTTACTCATACCGCGTCCTCTCGTTTAGGCATTCATTCCTGTTCCAGCTCACGGCAAGACGCGCGGCAAATCTGCACCAGAGCACCTCTCGTTGAACTCTAGTCTGGAACGAGTTCGAGTTCATCTTCATCAACCGGCCTTCCGATATACATACTTGTCAAGAATGAGTTTTGGCCGAATATAGTCTTCATCACCGTTCTTTTTCACGTTCTCCAGGCCTCCGGCCACCGCCACGAACGATGCTTCGACCATCGAGCAGGGTATTGAGCTGTCGCGCTGTCCCTCCCCTCGCCCACTCCAGACCCCTCCGAAACAGACTTCGTCAGAGCTATCTGTGTCCATTGAGCAGGAGGAATGCTTCTACAGTTACTCTTCTAGAGAGCTACCCAGGGATCGGAGAGAAGCTCCAAGGTTTTACAGTCCAGCAAAAGAAGCATGTCCCCGAGCTACATCTTACCGCTGTGCTTTTAAAGCATGACAAGACGTCTGCGGACTACCTTCATGTCGCTCGGGACGATAAGAATAATGTATTCAGTATTGGGTTCAAGACAAATCCTCCCGATGCCACGGGAATACCCCATATCCTGGAGCACACCACTCTCTGCGGCAGTGAAAAGTAAGTATATTCACCTCCCCGACGCGATCGAAAGATAAACCCTAACACAAGACCCCGTCGGCTGTAGATATCCCGTTCGCGACCCGTTTTTCAAAATGCTCCCGCGATCTCTATCCAATTTTATGAATGCTTTCACCTCCTCCGACCACACCTCGTATCCTTTTGCCACAACAAATAAACAAGACTTCCAGAACCTCCTCTCCGTCTACCTAGACGCAACGCTACATCCACTGCTTAAAGAGGAGGACTTTCGACAGGAAGGATGGCGGCTCGGCCCTGAGAATCCCCGAGCTGCAGAGGAGAACAAAACCAGTTCTGACAACTTGCCGGCGTCAGCTGACGATGTTGTCTTTAAAGGCGTTGTGTACAACGAGATGAAGGGACAGATGTCTGATGCCAATTACCTATTTTGGATAAGGTTTAAAGAACAGATCTTTCCTGCCATAAATAACTCGGGAGGCGACCCGGAAAGTATTACTGACCTGACGCATCAGCAATTGGTAAACTTCTCCAGGAAGAATTATCATCCAAGCAATGCCAAACTATTCTCCTATGGCGACATGCCCCTGGGTGATCATTTGAAGCAAGTTGGCCAGGTCTTAGATGGCTTTCAGGAAGCTTCAGCGGACAAGGATGTCAAATTGCCTCGAGATCTTAGCCAGGGCCCAGTTGATGTCACCGTTTCAGGACCAGTGGACTCGTTTACCAGCGAGGACAAGCAGTTTAAAACATCCACATCATGGCTTGCTGGTGACTCTACAGATATAGTCGAAACATTCTCTCTCGGGATTGCCTCCTCCCTGCTACTCGACGGTTACGGATCTCCGATGTACAGGGCGTTGGTTGAAAGTGGGATCGGCTCGTCCTTCACACCTAACACAGGGCTAGATACATCTGGCAAGGTGCCGATTTTCTCAGTGGGTGTGAATGGCGTTTCTGAGCAAGATGCATCAACCGTCAATGCGAAGGTACAAACCGTATTCCAAGAAACTCTGTCTGCCGGTTTTAGTGATGAGAAGGTCCAAGGCATCTTGCACCAATTGGAACTTGCTCTGAGGCACAAAACTGCAAACTTTGGAATGGGGATCATGGAGAAAACCTTGTCTTCTTGGTTTAATGGTGCCGATCCGATCAAGGAGCTAGCGTGGAACGATGTAATCAACGAATTCAAAAGGCGCTATGAGCAAGGGGGATATTTGGAACAGTTGGTACACAAGTATCTGATGAATAACAACGCTATGACTTTCACCATGGTTGGTTCTCCGACATACAACCAGGAACTCGATGAAAAGGAGCTCGTCCGTAGAGAAACCAAGTTGGGCGAGTTGAGCGCCAAGGCTGGCTCTTTGGAGTCGGCGATCGAACAACTGAAGGTGGAAGAACTTGAGTTGTTGAAGGTTCAAGAAGCCGCTCAACATGCGGATCTGAGCTGTCTCCCAACTCTGCGTGTGAAGGACATTTCAAGACAGAAGGAGCGAAAGCATATCAGGAAAGGCGAAATCGAGAATGTTGAAGTTCAATGGAGAGAAGCTCCAACAAACGGCCTGACATATTTCCAGGCTATGAATCCGCTCCAAGGTCTTCCTGACGAGCTGCGACTGCTGCTGCCGCTCTTTAATGATTGTATTATGCGATTGGGAACCCCCACACGAACCATGGAGCAATGGGAAGATTTGATAAAGCTTAAGACGGGAGGCCTTACATCTTCCACGTTCGTGGTGTCTTCCCCAAAGTCGCTCAATAGGTTTTCAGAAGGCATGCAATTTAGTGGGTACTGCTTGGACGAGAATGTCTCGACAATGCTGGAGATGATCAGCAGCTTGGTCATGGAAACGAATTTTAAAAATCCTATGGCCCCAGCGTTAATACAGGAGCTCCTGAGGTCATCCACAAACGGCGCGCTCGATGCCGTGGCAGGCACTGGTCATCGCTATGCTGTTAATGCTGCATCCTCTGGTCTGTCGAAGAAGTTCTGGGTGCAAGATCAATATTCTGGGCTGGCACAGATTCAGGCTACGGCTCGGTTCCTTCACGATGCTGAGAGTTCCCCTGCTCGAATGCAGGAGCTCATTCAAAAGCTTTGTGCAATTCAGTCCTTTGCGATCTCCCGGTCTCCAAAGTTCCGCGTTCGCATGGTCTGTGAAGCAGAAAAGTCGGCCGAGAACGAAACTGTCCTTCAAAAGTGGCTGGCCCACTTGCCTCGCAATGTGAACCCAGCAACCACAGGTTCAGGATTAGACGGTTCAGGATTCGACTCCGTCCCTGCCTCCAACAAAATCCTTTACGAGCTTCCCTATAAGGTTTCATACTCTGGCCTTGTTCTTGAAACTGCGCCTTTCTTTGATCCGGCGAGCGCTTCACTCTCTGTTCTTGCCCAGCTGTTGACACACAATTATCTACATCCCGAAATTCGTGAAAAGGGCGGTGCATACGGTGCCAGCGCTAGTAGCAGACCAACCCAAGGGCTTTTCAGCCTTTCTAGCTATCGCGATCCGAACCCAATGAACACGCTGAAAATATTTAACAGCACCGGAATATTTGCCCGGGACCGATCCTGGACCGACAGACAACTTGAAGAGGCAAAACTTGGCATATTCCAATCGCTTGATGCTCCAATGAGCGTGGATGAAGAAGGTCAGCGATTCTTCATGACTGGTGTTACCGAAGAAAGGGATCAACGCTGGCGGGAGCAAGTCTTGGATGTGACTGCCAAGGATGTGAATGACGTGGCCCAAAGGTATTTGGTGGAAGCATCTCGAAAGGTTTTCTGCCTTTTGGGCGAGAACAAAGACCCATCCGACCTTGATGGTTGGGACATCAGGAAACTATCGATGGGCGCTACGCAAGAAATTCCTCTAGACTCTTCCCAGGGCGCTGTTGCTGGATCTGTTTAAACAGTAACGGCTTCACCCTTATCTCCGACCCTATTTGCATGTCGCATGATATCTCATACCATCTCCCTTTCTCTTCTTGCTTGCATCTTACATGGCATAATAGACCATCTCGGATTTTTTTGCCTGATATAGCCGATTATCGAGGCTACGTGTACGGACACACAAATATGTATGTATTTTTAGCAACATTGTACAATAGACTTTTGCGCCTCATGTCATGTTATGAATTTTCATCCCAGCTCCGCTGGCAGTCATTTCCCCATCCCTGTCGTTATGTTGCGGAGGATTTACAAACGCGCGGCTCAAGAACAGAGCTTTTCCACGTCTGCCAAGCCCCCTTACCTCCATGGTTGGCAGATCACAGGTCTCTCGGTTTGTCCACTTCAATGTGGACTCCGGGAATCGCGCAAGAGCAATAAAACAAGCAGGAATCTGGGGTGGAAGAGGTTGGAAAATGAGTACTCATCGTTTCGGCGTGAGCTTTTTTCCGTTCCTTTGGATTTAATACCCAACGATTCTACTAGAGACCCCGAAATCTTGCAATGGTTTCGTGGTGTTTCCAGGGAGTTTACGGGTATGGTCTCTTGGGGTGGCAAGGGGTTCGTGCTACTAATGGGGATTGCGTGTTCGTTTTCTGATTTTCTTTCTCCTCTCATTCCCCCTGCATTGTTTTGTCCCCGTCTCATTTCAGACCTGCTCTAATCCTAGAGACTAAGGAGGGCGGACTAGGGGCTTGGGAACATTATCCTCTCCTTTTTTTGGGAGTAGAATTGATTAGAGCTTTTTGATAACTGTTGGTTTTGGGCTTTGGTCCCTGGCTAGGTAGACTAACAATCCGCCATCATCAGGTCACCCTGAGATTTTAGACCCCAAAATTTTATACATTTTGATTCATGTTCGGACTGCAACACCTCTCAAGCGCACATACCCGAGCCATTTACTCCCATCCTCCTTCGTGATTATAGTTTCCAGGACTTGACATACTTCCTTAACAGCCTTATCCCGCTGTTCCTCGTCCAAAGCCTCGAACATCTGCGCTCCCATCAAGCGTACCCAGCCTTCAATTCCCCCATTTTGCTCTGTAGTTAGCTTGGTAGGTCTATATTCGAGCTCCAACTTCTCAATCTGAAACCCAATATTCTCCAGCGTTTGTCTCATCCAAGTATCCGATGGGAAGAACCATGGGCTTGCTTTACGCGCTTCATCGACAGGGACGCCATGGTGCAGGAGTGCCGCTATTAAAGCGCCATGTACTTCTGCGACGTTTCCGTGGCCTCCCATTTCGAAAACGAAAGTACCACCTTGCTTCAAAGATGCATGGATAGATCTCAGGACGTTTAGTCTGGTGGTTTCGTCTCTGAGAATCCAGTGGAGTGCGGCATTGGAGACCCTGCGTACCTTTTTTTGTCAGTGTCTGTCTAACAGTGAACTGGGGATATGTGGAGATATGGGAAAGAAAATTATTAATCTTACACTTTATCCCACGAGCCATTGACAATACTGCTCTCTCTATCTAAATACCTGCAATCCACAGCCTGATACTCGGTGTTGGGTGCACCATAGCCTTGTTTAGCAGATTGGATCATGGAAGGGGAGGCATCGATGCCTAGCACCCGTGCAACGTGCGGGATGAAGTTGACCGTGAATTTCCCATCTCCGCAGCCAATATCGAGGATTTTGTCTGTTGGCTGAGGGTCCAAGTATTGCAGAACTTTCGAGGCTAATTGTGGCACGAATGAGGCAGAAGTCGAGTATGCCTAGGTTTTGTTGGGTTAGAGGTATATATTCTATACGGGGTAGATAGATGCTGTCTGTTGTATGAATGGGAGAAATGTACGAACCTGAGAAGACCAGTGGTCTTGTTTCTGCTTTTCTGCTGCTCCCTTTGCCATCTTTGACGAATTCTGTTATGATGATTTGCGCTGTTTGGATCGTAATGTGTACTCACCAATTCGGTTCGCGGAGATGTCTGAAAAAACTGTCTTCACCATATATACCCCCCAACTGCAAGGATAGTCGATTATATAGTCCTTTTTTATAAGCTGAACTTAGCTCTCACGCCCTCGTACACAAGGTGTATGATGCAACTACGGAGTATATCAGCGCCGATGTCGGAGAGCCCAGGGACACACGCAGAAGTCAACGGTTGCCGTAGCTAGCCGGCACACGACGATGTGGGGTCAAGTTAAGCTTAAAATCCGGGGTAAGGTCTTCAGGCTCTGTATCATTAATGATTATTACACATCATTTTTTGATCCATACAGAATCAGATACCAGTTTCCCTAGATCCAGAATTGTGATCAGAAGTATTTCGATAATGGTTCTTAGTGCCTCCTGGATAGGCTGATCTGCCATGGTTAGCAGCTTCATCATCAGCAATTGAAGGCATCGTGAAAACTTTGGCTGCATGATCCTGATCTCGGAGCACATGTCATAAAACAGATTGGCTTCACTTCTATATACTCCAGCAATATAGAAGCAGGACACAGGTGACCCATTCCCCTGCAGTACGCAAGTTGTCCATACAACCAAGCAAACAATTGTTGATTCTCAATTGCTTTCTTTTTCTTTCTTTTTCTTTTTTTCAGAAGCCCAGATGTCCTTAGTGTTTGTGCCAGCTGACAAGAGTATCCCGCATTATCTGCATCTCTTTGTGGTGTTGAAACAAGCGCAGTTAGAACTGAGAGCGCAGTTTATCTAGTGGTCAAAGGCATGTTGGTAGCTTCAATTGAAGCTATTTGAAGCCAACCCAGTACCACGATCTATCACTCCTGGTTTCAATGCCTCGGTTGATTGTGCTCTCTTGTTTCAACTTTCTCGCTCGCGCCATCAAGAAGTGCATTGGGATATATATATCCATGGTATCTCGCGAGTTGACAGCTCGTATCCGCTCCACTCGCCGTGCTTATTCCTGACCTCTTCTGACACGGAAGATAGCGGCAGCAGAAACGGATAGCTCAAGGTAGCTTGGTGAACATGCATGTCCGTGCTGATCCAGGCTCCTTGGCCTCGACAGAGCCTATCTTGATCCTAGCAACTGCCGCCAAGGGGGAGAGGAAGAACATACTGATCCTATAAACTTTTGGATATTCTCTCCCGATGAAGTCAACCTCCACAGCAACGCTGACAAGCGGCGGCGATCTTTTTCCCTTTCCTGAGTGCAGATTTATAATTCCTTTTGCCGGAGAGTATCACGCGTGGGGGTCAATCCGCGAATTTGGGGGTTGCTCGATAAATACGCACAAAATTATCCGGGGGTCAGCGGTGTGCGCCAGCCACCACATGAATAGCGTTTTTGATGGTGATGGGTCTGGAACCTTGATGCTGTTATAAGTACTTTGGAGGGTCACACGGCCATTCTATCATACTCTGCCCTGACAGAGGAGAGTCATCATACATAAAGTGTGTCTGGGACGCGATACTGGGTAGTTTATATACCATCTCGACAGATATCAACGTCCCTGCCCTTGGAATCCCTTGAGAGCTTTTATTGCGCCCAGGTACCTGGTACAGCGCCTGAGTTTGGCATGATGTATCAAGGTTCTTGCCACTCCTGGGATACGGATCTCGTGTTTTTAATCTATATTGAGGACTTCGTGTCTCCCTTTATCAACCGGCCTTATATCCATATGATACCCTTGTTGTTACGGTCCAAAGCCGAACCTACGTTGTCCTAGATAAATATATACCTGTACTAGCAGTGTAGAATACGCCACGCTTGCATCATATTGCAGAGATATGCACTTGCCGGCTGTCGGTTCAAAACGATTGAGCGGCGGATGCCTAGCGTCCGGCAAACAGCTATTCGGTTCTGTTTGCAATCCCGTCCTAGAATCCCGTACAAACAAAGGTATAGTATATAAAACCCGGACTCACCGGTCCGGGACGGCTGTTTTGACGTGATTTTTTGCATCACATGGAAGCTGGGCGCTAGGTGCATAAATTATCCTTTGCTTCGGTTGGATATGTTGTTTTCTTTGGTCATCCGCCGAGTGTTCCTTAAAAGTTGGCCGTGACTCGAAGGATACGTAGCTGACGGCAAACTATAATTTTCTCTCTTCTCTCACACCCATAAGCAAGCTTTTGCTTGATACCCTGAGTTTTATCTATTTCTTCACTTGTTACTTATCTTTTGTCCCTGCCAGATATGAAGAGTTCCATGGCGCCTCATTGCAAGGGACTCCACGTGGCGTCTTCAACCGTTGACTGAATCTGAAGTCTAACTACGAAACCAATCTACCTTTGATGCCTGCTGCTACAGCCTCACACAGTCCCAAGATCCTGAAATTTCAAGATATCAACCGGGGAAGGTGGACTAAGCCCTAGTCCCGGCGGAACGGCCGATCGTATTTCTCTAGCACAAGGGTTTTCCACGAATAGAAATATAAGACGCACGTAGCATGACGCGGAGACATGCAGATATCTTTTCCCTAGCACTCCGTGATCATACACGCGTGACCCGTGAGTGTTTGAGAGAGATCAACTTTGAATACCAAAGTGAATTGCCTTCCATGTCTGACCACAGCACAGAAAATTGGTCCTCCTAGGCGCACTGTTTCTATTCACTAACAATACTCGACCTGGGAAAAGAGATACCGCCATGTTGCGGTCAGTCTTTTACACGATGATGCTGCTACGTTCTTCCACGGCGTCTCGTCCACCTAGGATATACGTGCGAGCTTGAGAAGCACATGAGCGTTGGTATAATCCCAGTATTTCCCAGGGTTTCAGATATATTCATTTTGCCAATACATCGAGAAAAGTTTCGGTGTCTAGAAGGAGGCACCCAAGAAAGAAATCCTGTCATAAACCTTCTGTGTGTTTGTGTGTGTGCCGTCTTAACTCTCCACCACAAATTCATCTAACATTGCAATCTCGAAAAGCCCTCCGCTGACCAAAAAGGTGGGGGTTGTTGATTAGTTTATAATAGTTATGTGCCCTTCTTGTCTATTAGAGTGAGATAAAAGCTGGGGAAGCCTGTAGCTGTACTTGCTCAAAACTAGCGCCATGAACGGGTATTTCAGAGTAAGAAATAGACAGCAGACTGTAGATGGCACAAACCTTGTAGCAAGATGTATGCATGCTATCTTTGGAAAAGAGTCAAGGACGTCGCCCCGGGCCTCCGATATCGAGCGTGGTAGTAGTAAATATTTGACGATCGAAAGAAACCGTCATGGTTTAGTGCAGATCTCATACGAATGCCTGTAGGAGACAGGATGATTGCTATATATAATAATGATGAACGGGGCTAGTGAAGGAAGGGAAAGGCACCGACCAAATCGCACGGTAAAGAAAGGCTTGGAATTGATTTACTTGGACACTTTAAGGGGAAAGGGCAACTCATCACTTGGTCATCTTACTAAGTTTATCAATTGGCGGAAAGAGGGAAGTGAGAAGGGTACGGACGAAGAGAAACCGGAAGGGAGTCGATACGACATCACCTAGCAGGTGAAGAAAGTAAGAAAGCTAGCCATTGGGCAAAGTGTGGAGACGAAATAGAAGATAAGGAAAATATAAAAATAAGCAAACACCCAGAATAGAGACCCACAGATAGAAATGAGAAAAATGGACATAACATCGAACGAGAATGCACAGCAGTCTTGGAAGGGGTAATCATCGTATAGACGGGAAGGAAAAGATAAACAGTGGCCACTGGAAGCATATCTCCGAACCGCTCCCGCAAATAACTTATTTGGAGAGAATGGTCCATCGCTCTGCGCTACGGACCAATGCGCAAAAGGACTGGCACAAGTGGTCGCGCCAGCATCTAGAGAATGTTAAGGGTAATGCTGGCATCTATCCAGATATTCCGCGATACATACACAAGAGCAGAGAAGTCGATATAATGAAATTGAAGAGATGAATCAGGGGATGCGGCGGTGGAAAGTATGCATCATGTGCAAACAGCCTATTGTTGAAGGCTTAGGCGATCCAGGTAAAGGATTCTGGGACTGCGAAGGAAATTTTGCTCCTATAGAGTAAAACAACATGGGTTAGTTCATAGAATAAATTTGTGCAGAACAACATGCAAGTAGATAGGATCCGAAGTGGGTGGAGTTGGTGTCAAAGGCAGCTTACCTGATATCGGCTGAGCTAGCCGCGATAAGCACGTCAAATTGCCCCTCTTCTGCAATCCACGCGCCGAGGCTTGTGTCATAGTATCCAACGGCGTATTTATCAAGGGCCATATGAACCCATTTGGTTTCACCAGGGGCCAGTTCAACACGGGCGAATGCTCGTAGTTCCTTTTCGGGTCTCGGTATCCTCGACTTTGGATCATGAACATAGGCCTGAACGACTTCGGCACCCGCAACTGAGCCGGTGTTGGTGATTGGAACTGAGACAGTAAGGCTGTTCGATGGGGGGGCATCGCTCAGCTTCTTGCTGCTGATGGTAGGTTCACCGTACGAGAATGTCGTATAGGATAAGCCGTGGCCGAAGGAGAAAAGTGGCTCGATACCGGTACGATCATAATGTCGGTAACCCATATACATTCCCTCACCGTAGACCACCTGTTCATTCTCACCAGGCCAGTTGTGGTATGCAGGGTTGTCAGCGAGTCGCTTGGGGAAAGTCGTTGGCAGTTTGCCACTAGGGTTAGCATAGCCAAGAAGAACATCCGCCAAGGCGTTGCCCGCTTCTTGACCCTGATACCAGGCCTGGATGATGGCGGGGACTTCATCCGCCCATGGCATTGTCACTGGGGTACCTGACTGGTTCACAACGATAGTGTTAGGATTAGCCTTCACAACCGCTGAAATAAGACGATCTTGACTGCCATCCTTGGGGAGATCCATGGTGCTACGGTCATATCCTTCAGATTCCCACTCATCATCCAAGCCCACACAGACAATGGCGACATCCGCTTGCTGTGCGACTTCGACAGCCTCCGCGATGAGGTCAGCCTTGAACTCTTCTTGGAAACCAATGCGGCATCCTCCGTACTGGTGAGTGCGGCCACTAAATGACTTCTTCGCCATAGGTCGAACCTCGTTCGTACTTTCGACGAGAATATCGATCGTAACACCGGCTTCAAGGTGAACAGACTTAATCACATCGATAGAGCCGTCAAACATGGCTTCTCCTTCTTCTGTCCAGTCCCAGTTATCGATGAAGAGTTCGCCATTGATAAAGAAGCGACCAGGACCAACAGTCATGAAGCCAAAGGTGTGATAACCAGTGGTAACAGGTGTGAGCTTGGCTTTGACCTTGAAGGAGTACGCAGGGAGGACTTCCATGGGCGCGGAATCCCATAGGAAGAGGTCGGTTTGGCTCTTGTGATGAACAAAGGCTGGTGAGCCCTTGAACATGTCGCCGTGATAAAATTCCACGATGACACCTGCGACGCCATCTGGGGTGGTGAGGTTGGCATCAGATACCAAGGGAAGCCATTTGTTGGTATCGCAACCCCGTGCATACAGGAGTTCACTTCCTACTTGTGCCTGCAGGCCGTCAAATGGTGTGGTAGTGTAGTAAGGCTTAACACTTGCACTGCCGCCTCCATGGACGATTGCTCGTTTGGCATTAGGACCAATGAGAGCGATCTTCTTGTCGGCAGCGATAGGGAGCACTCCCTCATTCTTTAATAGCGTCAAGCCTTGAGCGCCAGCCCGTCGAATAAGCTCACGTCTTTCCGGTACGTCATCACTTCGTTCGGGCGGCTCTGTCATATCGGTTTTGCCACGGCAAACTCTTTCTATGAGATATAGAACGTTTCCTGCAGATCTCTCGACCGCCTCTCTACTAAGTTGGCCAGATTCCACTGCACGCAGAACGCGCTCACCTCTCCATTTTGTGGGTCCTGGCATCTCAAGATCGCATCCAACCTGGATAGACTCGGCCACGGAATTTGTTCCGGTCCAGTCAGACATAACACAACTAGTGGAGTCAGCAAGTGGCCAATTAAGGGGCGAGGGTCAAGTGGGGACATACCCGTCGAACTTCCACTCGTTTCGGAGAATCTCCCTCAGTGTATGGTCGTTCATATCACCGTGGGTTCCGTTGATCTGGTTATATGACGACATTATTGCCCATGGCTTAGCGTCTCGGACAGCCATCTCAAAAGGTCTCAGATATAGTTCCCGAAGCGGTCTTTCCGCGACGGCACAGTTGACGGTCATTCGCCATGTTTCCTGCTCGTTAACAGCATAGTGCTTGATTGTGGCGCCAACGCCACCCTTCTGAAGGCCTTGGATATAAGCCGTAGCAACCTTCCCCGTTAGGTAAGGGTCCTCTGAAAACGACTCAAAGTTCCTGCCACCAAGCGGCGACCTGTGCAAACACACTGTCGGTCCAAGGAGAACATCGGCACCTCTTGCTCGAGTTTCGGCCGCTAGATGCTGTCCAACCTCGTACATCAACTCCAAGTTCCACGTGGACGCAAGGGAAACACCGGCGGGAAACAGTGCAGCCTATACATAATGTCAGTTAGGATGAAGATAGGTCCGTATACTAGTAACGATTTAGCATACTGGAGTTCCATTCTTGAAGAATGCACCACGAGCACCGTTAGGGCCATCTGTTGTCTTGATCGAAGGGATTCCTCTTGAAGGAATGGCGACAGTCCTCCAGAAGTCGGAACCAGCGAGTAGCGAGATCTATACTTGTTAATCAGATATTTTCGCAGAATATTTTCAGCAAGTTAAATAAGGCGGGGAGGTCTCGAAGGTTAAGCTTAGGAAAGCCGTCTTCGGGGGGGGGGGGGGACAGCGACAACGAGTGATGACAACATACTTGTTCCTCAAGCGTCAACGTCGAGGCAAGGTGGCGAGCATTGTCATCGGGTCTCTCCTTAGAGAGAATCTTCTTGCCAGTCATAGTTCCTTTTAGGAGAGCGACGTCGACCTTCTGATTGATAACTGGAGGATCTGAGATGTCCATGGGCTCTTCTTTAATACAAGTGTTGCTGTTTGCCAACGTTGTTGTTCCATCAGTGGGGTCCATTGTTTGGGCTGGGGTGGGAACGGGGTCGAGAGAGTCCGTCGCAGTCTTGTCAGACAGTCCGGGAACGCGACAGAGCTTCCGTACAAATCGAAACATCCAAGCACGCTTGATATTCTGAATTACCTCCAACCGCCTGTGGCACTAAGAGAGGGTAATATTTTTTTTACCGTCCACTGTATTCTGCCTTAAATGGAATGAAATAGGTTGTGGGAGGATCTGGTCAAAAGAAGGCAGCAAACGAGACTCTGGGTTGCTCAGCCGAATGTTGATATCAAAACGCCTCCAGGTTACGACCAGCCCATCTGCAGTAGTGGATTGAAAGCTGCAAGAGCTACCCACGCCACGATTTAAAGGGAGGCAGAATGCATGGATTCAAAGTGGAGGTACTGTACATGTACTGGTCAACTAACCGTAATTAACAGCGAACGTTCCTTGGAACCTGGACCTTGTCCTCTTTCAGGAGGACTTTTTGGTTGTTTTGGCGGGATCTCGGCGAGCGCGGAGCCCTATCCGAGGGGTTCAGGTCCCGCTTTGGAGAGACGCAAATAGCGATAGCAACGAGAATTGCTCGCCGACAGGCTCCCTTGCGGGGTGGAGATGTCGATTATGCTAAACGGAAGGCAGAAACATCTTCTCGAGGTTATTTGCGTGTAACAGCGGGCGGGGCACATCGAGACATCACACAGGAGACTTCTACAGTATGCTGATGAGTACCTGGAGAGGCGGGAGATCTGTGGGCCCTGATCGGTACCCACGGTCCGTCAAAGTCATACCAGGCTTCGGGTGGCGTGGGCGAACGGGGAAGGCTTGGTTCAAGAAGGGTATAGGGCAGTGGGTGCTATTTTCAGCAGGAATTAGCAGCTGGTGCTAAGGAGCAAGCTGCTCGTCCTACGAATAACGAACTCGTATGGAGCACTCGTGACGCTCCATGATATTAGATTAACCCCCATGGTGGCATACATGCTCAAAGGAGACCGGCAGTTGATCCAGATGTGCGTTGAAGAGCTGGGAGCAAGTTCGATAATCATGTATGCACAAGCAGGGGGGACCTCGCTGTTGGATGGGCTGGCTCTCCAAGCACGGATGGCGTGTGGTTGTAATAAAATTCGTTGTGCGGTTATCTAATTAAGCTTGTTCCCGATACAGCCTAGCGTCTCCGGACACGGCTAGACGGGCCAACACCCCGGCTAAAATAACGAGGCTTCCAGAAGGGGAGAAGCTGCTTCCAAGGCCGTGGCTGTTAAACTCCTCCACAACTTCCACGCTTGCTGCGGGGTCACATGCCGTGCTCGGTGCTCACAGTTCAGGAAGAATCAGATAAACGAGCAAGTGTGTTTGAGCTCTCTGGTAGATAGATACATACGTGGTGGCAAGCTCATTGTGGATATCGCGCTTGATGGTTGCAGAGGACAGTTGCGTTCAAGCCAGTCTACTGTCGCTAAATGAACTCTATGCGGAGAATTAGATGGATTCTCTTTTCTGGCTAAATCTGGATCATTAATTAGTGCTGGTTGGCGGCTCTGGTGTATATACCTCACCGCCAGTCTTTTGACAGCTATGGAGCTCAGTGCGGAGGGATGTGGGATAAGAGCATCCTTCCACCTCAACAATACTTGTAGAGCACGATAGCTATCCTGGTGTCTGCATGCTTCTTGCTCTCCAAGACACCACATCCATCCTCTCGAGGAAGTCATCTGGACAAAATGTCGTGCATATTGGTTTGTGCCTTTCTGAAAGTTAAATCGATAATTCATGCTGAGAGACATGCTTGGACGCTTATTGGACCAATAGGATCGCTCCGTGGCTTATCCTGGGCCTATCACCATCGAACAGCCAAGGTAGTATGTACATGTACAGTACTTACAGACATAGGTGCACCATGAACACAGATGCAAAGAATGGTGGTGACTAAAAAATAGTGATGTGACGAGGACATTGCATGCATACGCGGAGCAAAGCTCTCAGACAAAATAGCTAATGTTTATCTTGACAGATCTTGCAAAGGGTCTCCTGCCTGAGTCGAGGATAATGTGAGGCTGCCCTATTGGTATACTCAGCCCTGCAATCTTACAGTGGCGGCGGCACATATATATCTTCTATTATATCTCTCTTCCCCGAACCCAAAAAACTGGGTCATCACGGTCCCATATCAGAAGCAAGAATCTGACCGTCGACGGGTCGCGTTCCTAAATCCCCATGCCGAACAACAACAAGCATTCTTCGACTTCTATCTTCCCGGAATCGCAACATCGAGACCAATTTATCCTCTGCTGGTTTCGAATTCTGCATGATCAATCCTATCCTCAGTGATATTGATCGCAGCACAGACCTTGGAATCTAGATAATGCCGCCTCGATCCAGCTTTGAAATCTCAAGCATTGTGCTCCTTGTCGGAGAGCGCCGGGATTAGACCCGGTTTTCTGCACGAAAAAGAACGACCCGCCTGCTATTCGCGTTTTAAAGTTTCAATCATGCAATGTGTTTCAAAACGCAAGCTGCATGAGCCCCTCTAGGCTATCTGTCCACTTGTTGTTCTTGGATAGAAATAGCCCCGACCGCTGATCATCGACAAGCTGTTGTCGGTCTCATAGTTCCCTGATCCCTGGTAATTTCTGTAGCTGCTCCGGACTGATGAGCGCATTGTCAACATACAATGAGATTATTGTCGTTATTCTCGGCAATTTGGCCGGTCTTCTTCGACAAGGGACTTGGACCCTTTGTGTCCCTGGCTTCATTTCCAGGGGAATTTAATCTTTGCCATGACTCTTTATCTATATGTCCCAAAAATAATATATAGCCTGCTCCGTTTGTGAGTTGCTCATTTCGAGGCCCCTTGAGCAACCTTGTGAACAACAAGAGCGCAGGATTCGATAAACTGCTGAGAGTTTCAGTGGTAGACAATAATGAGCGTTTCGTCGTTTCAAGCACGCGCATTAGTTGAGGCTACGGCATTAGATCATGACGCCGTTAGCTGGCCCCCGATGCAATCATGACACCTCTATATGGAGTTATGTATATTGTGGCTTGCGGACCTGATATTTCTATACCAATAATGTGGCAAGAATGAAGGACGGAAGGCCGATAGGCCCCTTACTCTTAAAAGCTACTCCCCTCCTGCTTCTTCGAGCCTCGGGATCAATGCGTGTCGGAGTGCCACGCTTCTGAGATGTCAACGTGTCAAACGCCAAATCTCCACAGCGGAATGACCCATCAAGGGGGGAAATATTAGCGACACGGAATAACTCTCCCCCTGTCGGTCTACTTCCTCATCGCTCCTGCTCTCAATGTGAACGAGAATGCACAAGCTTGGACATTTCGAATCAATTCACCCGTTCAATTCATCCATTATTGAAACGACTTCAGGTTAGCTTCCGTCGGGAGATGGGGCCAAGTCCTCTTGCAGGATTTCCTCAATATACTCGGAGGTTCTCCCATCTAGGCTCCCTCGCATACAAGGGAGTCTTATTTCAGACGTTATCCTTGAGGGACGTTGCGGATTTTGCAGATATCAGACATCAAAGCGCAAGCAAACGGGGGGATGATCGTCCCGTCGTTTGGATGGGCTGCCCGAGTATAGCTTCAATAGTGAAGTAATTAATATACCTTACCCCCGAAATTGGAGGCAATATGGGTGAAGTTGCACAGATAGGAAGGCCCTGCGATAAATACGTTTGGAGTTTGAAAGGACAGGTGTACCAATTGCATGTCTATCAAGTCCACTCAGAATGCGGAAAAAGAATGGATCGCATTGTCGCTACATCGTGCTTCCGGCTATTGGCATTATAAAAACCGATCTAGGCTAGCAAAGGGTTCATGAATTTTAGAAACCCATCATAAAGTGATATCTCTTGGTGCTCATTCGATGGTGTTTGGGCGCGTGGACAATTGTATCTCGTCGTTCGTCTTCTCCTTTTCTCCAGCAGTAAATGAGATAAAAAGAACCTCACTCATCTCTCTAGTCATGATAAAGTAGGGAACTTCGCTCACTTATTTTTAATTTTTTTTGCTCAGCGAGGGGGCTGGTGTGATGGAATCAACGCGAAACCTCCATCTGGAGTTTGGAAGACTTGCACACCCCAATTCCTTTTTCGACGCCACAACGAAACATAGGCACACATATACATAAGAGGCGGTTTAAAAGCTCTGGGCTCTCAAAATACTGGATACTAAACTCCGTCCACACAGAAATATTAGTATCTCCATCTCATGAGGAATAATGCTTTGCTGAAAATCCTGGGGGGTTAAACGATCCATCACAGATTTGTTGAAGTTTTCTTGTGAGAAAGACGGTGAGCAAGACAGAACTGATGCGCGTTTACAGAGCGCCATGGTAGCCTCGGCTGGTTATGCGCCCTCCATAGAAAAGCCAAAGAGATGGCCAAGCTGGATCAAAGACAAACGTCGAGCTTCAGAGAGCTGTCACGGAACCAAACCCGGACTACCGAAAACGTAGAGATCGGGCTTGGCGCTCATCACATATGAAGCATGCTTGATTCAAAGACGTCTCGCAGCTCAGCAAAACATGCCTGGGAAAAGTATCCTAAAAGCTAAGTGAGAAAGCAAGCGTGAGAGATAGAACGAATGGTGATTCGATCCTCGAAGTTATCTACCTACCTACCCTGGTCTGCGAGCTGCAAGCTCCAAATAATGCACTCAGCGTGGTTTGTGATGCAGATTTCTTGTGCGCACTGACCATCCGTTCACAGTCCCACCGCCAGTTGACAGCTTGTTGGGCTGCATGCTGGGCTCTCTCCATGGACCTATCGGATTGATGGTACAGAACGTAAATCGAAAATCCTGGCAATGGCCGCATCAGGTTTTCGTCTCATGGTTTACATAATGGGAATCCAGCATTTCCAAGCTATGGACCGCTAAGAAAGCTGGACCTTTGATCAAAAATGTTCTTCTGATGTATGTTCAATCTTTCTGTGAAAAATTGAGGAGCATTTTCAGTTGTAGTTACTTACTCTATTTTGAGGCAGATGAATTGAGAGGGCATTATTATTGAAAAAGAAGAAGAGCTTGTGTCGTTTTGCGCCATATATAATCTAGACCATTAGAGCTATCAATTGGGTTGTGGTCCACACAAAAAAAATTTATTGGTTCTGCCCAGTTGAGAAACAAAATGTTAGTCATAGTGTCTTCCCGAGGCAAAAGATTGACAACGCGTCGAAAGCTGGATGCCTGCCTGGACTTCGAGTAACAATCCACGAAAACGCTGTCGGCTTTTCAAAGGCGGTGGACGGCAACAATGGCCTTAATAATAAACGCGTCAACGAACATCTTTGACAGATAAGGGTCTCACCAAGCAATCGTCCAGTTTAGCGATGAGGGTGGATGGAATCGAGTTCTCATGGCAGAAGCAGATACACCAGCGGATGGTCATATACCGTCTTCATCCTCCAGTTCAACGCAAAGAGATGTCGATATACAGGTTTCGACTCCCCACCTCCAAGAGGCGACGGAATTAGCCGATCTCACGCCCGTGTCAAGACGCAGTTCGGTATCATCGATCTCGTCGGGCGATGTTCGCATGGTAACGCGCCTTTCGACTCGAAGCAGTCAGCGAACCACCCAGGACCAAACGGGCGCACTATGGGCAGTGAGGAAGTACTGGACACGGAACGTAGTTTTGACTGTTCCACAGGCTCAGAATCGTGACCACTTTGGTAAGACTACCCCCAATCCTCCATTTCTTCCTGCAACCAATCAACCAGCTGTATGGGTTTTTGTTTTTCTGTGATGGCCCAATTTTCCCTTTCTTCGAAGTTCGTGGGCATTGCAAGCAGTTCTTATACCAAGGCGAAGCAGCCACGAAGTATACGGTTAGTATTGTCTTTTTGATGTATCTCCTCTTGCCCATTGCAAGTGCTACATTGTCTTGATGTTGGCTAGCCGCGTCAGACCTGCATGGACGAAAAGCAAGAAACATATTGGATTTCCTGCACGCAATGGAAACACGAATGTCACTTATTTACTGGGTTTTATTTCTATCAATTCGTTTGAGCAACCTCATTTCCTTTCCGTGGAGAGGGGACTATTTCAAGTTTAAAACGCGAATAAAATTTTGACGTTGTGATCAAACAACGAGTCACAACATTGCTAACAATCTGGGTACTAATACACACAGCTCTCGAACGAACCTACCTGGCATATATCCGGACATCTCTCTCCTTTGCATTCCTGGGTGTGCTCATCGCCCAGCTCTTTAGTCTGCAAGAGGCTCCTTCCCAGAAGCCGGGACCCTTTGGATTCTATGAAGTCGGCCTTCCACTAGCATGTGTTTGCTACGGAGTTGCCATCGTGATGGCTTTTGTTGGAGCTATTCGGTTTTGGAGACAGCAAAATGCCCTGGCTAGGGGTAAAGTGTATGTTGGAGGATGGGAATTGGGTGCTGCTGCCATCTTTACCTTTGCTGTGAGTCCTTTCATGCATTGCCACTTACTTCTCATTGTGTAATCCCGGCCCTCCAGCTGGTTAAAATTTATTCAGCTGACAGTTGAGTCAAGGTAATAACTGTAATATTCGTGATAGTTCTTGTGATAATAACCCGGAAAGAAAATGAAAAATGAAATTCAGGAGCTTTCAGGTCACATTCCACTACCCTTACTATTTATCTTGGACTTGTCTTGCGCTATCTTAAAATGTGGGGTGATGCTCTTCATCCCTGCATTTTACTATTCAACATTCTAGATCTCAGCGAGCGTGAACTCGACGATACATACTCGAATTTGGGGACGCGAGCAGTCGAGATAGCTGCCTATAGGTAGATGACAACGGAAGAATAAAAACGGGGATTTTCATGTCGGTCAACAAACTGGGGAGATTTGAGATCAAGGAACAAGCCCAGCTACCCGCCAGTCTCAAATGCAATATCTATATTTCAGAACCAGAGATGTGACAATGTGAAAAACCTCTAACCGCCGAAATCCAGACCTTGTGAACCCACCGAAAACCCCTCACCACTTGCGGGTGCGCTTGAAGAGGGACACCAACAATTCACGCGCATATCTGTTGTATACCCCTGCAGCATTTCGTAAATTTAATATCACAGCACATCGTAATGGTGCTTGCGTCTGCGAAATAGTACACCGTGACCTCCTCCGCGTTTTCCAACAACTCAAGTGCACACTTGATGAACCAGACAATACAAGTCTCAGGGTGAGTTATTAGGCCACATTTTTTATATCTACTGTGTGTTGGGATGTCGCATCAACAGAACATGCTCTCATGAACTATTATGAATTTCTGGTTTTGTCTCGAATCCGTCTGGCCACACTCTGAACTTGCAGCGAGCTGCGGGTGCCGGTCAACGCGCTGACTAAGGCACTCGGCCAGCGGCGATCGGAGGCGCCTTCTCTTCCCGTCAGACGTCTCGCCACTCTGACCGCCTGCGGAGCAGCCAACGCTGACCCTCCATAAAAGTCGTTTGTTTTCCCTGCGTCTCACGTTTCTTTCATGCGCGAACCCTTTGTCGCGACGGCCCTTCACTTTTTTTCCCCTCCCGGACATATACACCCTTCCCCCTTCACCGTTCTATACATCTCAATGCTCTCTTATTTGTAATTGGCACAGGATGATAGCATTCCGCGCGGCTCCGTACCGACACTTTCGTTAAGCGATTCTGACGAGAGCATGCGCTAACTGCAGGTGGGCTATTGCGTCACCTGGTCTATACTATATAACGATTTTTAAGCCTGCAATCGCCGCACGTTTGGTTCACGGTTTTTCCCCCACGATCCCAGTTATTACCTACTGGAAGCTATGGCGCTCTCTAAATCGAGCAGGATTATTCTCCTGCTTGTAATAGACACTGTGTTTTTTTTTATTGAGCTGAGTGTTGGTGAGTGAGCTCCGATGTTCCCCTTTTGTCAGAGAGCTGCCCTGATCGGTTGATTTTCTTTCCAGGCTACGCTGTCCATTCGCTTGCCCTCGTTGCGGATTCGTTTCATATGGTATGGTCTCCCCTGTATATTGTTAGCCTGGTTTCTCTATGGAGACCTGCTGATGCCGTATCCTTAGCTCAATGATGTCCTTTCATTACTTGTCGGCCTATGGGCAGTCAAGGTTGCGAACCAGAAGACAAGCTCGAAGATGTATACGTATGGGGTAAGCAAGTGCCGTGCTCTATGGAACGACTAGAACATGGTTTACTGATATAATCGTATTGTAGTGGCAACGAGCAGAAACCTTAGGAGCGTTGGTCAACGGCGTTTTCCTAGTCGCTTTGTGTCTGTCGATATTCCTCGAAGCTATCCAACGGCTGGTCGAACCTCAGGAAGTGCGAAACCCAAAACTCGTTTTTGTCGTCGGATGCTTTGGTTTGCTCTCGAATATGGTTGGATTGGTGCTGTTCCATGACCACTCACACGGTCATGGAACGCATGGACATGGTCACGGTGCCGAAGCACTAGATTCTGTGGAAGAAGGTGGAACAGATACACCTACGGTGGGGGACCAGTCTGGTGCGGTTGCTAGCGTGTTGCCGGAAAACATCATGTTCACCTTCCCCGCGGTGGAGTCGGGAACGGTCCCCAGACCAGGCACCGAAGAAGCGGTGCCGCAGAACGCGTCAGCGAAAAGACCTAGACGATCTGGCTCGATCAATCGCAGCGTACACCGGTATAGCGGATCTATCCCCAGGGGCTTTGGTGATGTGGAAAATATTCAAATCCACCCTGCTGGTTTGCGGCAGGAGATTATCAAGGCAAGCCAGTTTGAGGATGAGCCGACATCTGAATCCGAAAACGAAGGATTCAGATCCCTGGATCACAACGGTCCCCGCCTTAATGAGCGTTCGAGGCTGCTCAATCATAGCGATAGTGCAGCATCTTACACCGCAGGAGGCGAAGATGCCGACAAGACTGCTAAAAATGGCAATGGGGACTTGCACGGCAGTCATAATCATGCCAAACCAAAGGATGCTAGTGGGCGCAAGGGCCATTCCCATGGCCATGGCCACGACCTGAATATGCGTGGTGTATTCCTCCATGTGGTGGGCGACGCTCTTGGGAATATTGGCGTCATCGTTTCAGCTTTGGTAATATGGCTGACCGATTATTCCTGGCGGCATTATGTTGATCCGGGTATTTCTCTTTTTATCACAGTGCTAATCCTGTGCTCCGCGATCCCACTTTGCAAGGCTGCATCGCGGATCTTGCTCCAGGCCGTCCCTGCTGGACTGAGTATCGATCATATCACTGAAGATATTGAGCAATTGCCGGGAGTTCTGAGCTGTCACCATTTCCACGTATGGCAGCTCAGTGATACAAAACTGGTGGCCTCATTACATATTCAGGTCAGCTGTGATATCAAGGGAGAAGGATCCGACCGTTATATGGAACTGGCACGGCAAGTTCGAAAATGTCTTCACGAATATGGCATCCATTCATCTACCATTCAGCCCGAATTCTCCCCTGAAAGCGACAGCGACGAGGCGGCCAATGGCTCTTCTCCCGCTGGACCCAGCGAGGGTGGACATGTTGCGAGCCAACATTCTAGTCCCGTGTCCAGTATCCGCGGAGCGGAGGCCGCAGCTTGTCTTCTGGAATGCGGAGACGAGTGTGCTGCCGGTCGCCAATGCTGCCCCGGCGGCCAGTGATTCGGCATGCTTTGCATTGTTGGCTCTTTTAGCGGGTTCTTGTAACAGTGTTCATGCGGTCTGAATGGCATTCTTTTGGGCCATGGATCTTTTGAGTAGTACGGCGTTGCAGAGTCGTTACCTTTTTCGGATGTTTGCCTATCAAGTGTATTATCATTGGCGTCTGGTTAGGCATGCACCATTATGGCTGCGGTGTGACGATATCGTGTATCATTATTTAATACCACTATCAATATCAGTTTCTATCCTTGGAAGAGAATACCGGTTCAAATTTCAAACCGTCGCAGGGTAAACGGAGGAGCTATTGATATTCGTGTATCTAGATATCTTGCCCTATGAAATGTATAGATATGCAGATGTCACGGAAGTAAAAACAATAGAGAACTGTGACTGCAAGGCCAGAAATATCTGCTCTTGTTATTGCATCACAACCATGCGGGTTGTTACCGTTTGGTCCCTCGTTGATGCCAAGGTTGGGCTGTGGGGATATCTCCGCGCCGAGACCCTGTGCACGTGATGCGTCTAGTCTGTGGGATGGCTTCAACCCCATGCATGGCAATATCATGTTTCAACCATTATTCATTCTTTTCATGCTGAAGCGTTAACCTGGCTCATACTCGGGAAGTTGGGTGTCTTGTTTCCTGTACAATTTATATGTGGCATTTATCCTCTGGTGGCCCCCGAATGATGTCACATAACACCTGACGCCTTTTGGTTGTTTTTGCAAACGATGCGCCTAGACGGGCGCTTTGGTACCATCTGTGCTTGCTGTATACTGCCTGCATAGTTCCGAAGTCTCGAGCTGCGAGCTGCTTGACTAGGTAAACGGGCGGCGATAGCTACTTATCGCAGCTTCTTACTGAGAATGTCCGCTTCTATCTTTGGCAATGGGCCTCGATCCAGCCGCGACCACCGCTCCTTCGAACGCCCTAGTCTCGCAACACGATTCAGCGGTATCGTCCAATCTACAGCTAGGTATGGCGTCGCTAGCATACGGGCTCGCGGGGCCTCTACTTGGGTTGCATATTCGAGAGAGTATTCAAGAGCGAGAAGGCGGCATAGGCGGGTAGGATGGCTTATTGCGCTGCTGCGCATGGTGCTTTCTCTGCAGAACGTCCTGCTGCTGGTTTGGGGTCTGACTCTTTGGTGGGGGGAGCGTGTTGTGTTTCGCGACAGTGTGCAGGAGTGTAGTTGGGAGTTGTGGGAGAATTGGGTATGTGACATATATACGTTTGCCGGATAAAGAGTATGTACTGAACTAGCTGACGCTTTTGTCTTGCTGCAGCCACAAGAAGCCATTCCACACCATGTCGCCTTTATTGCCGACCCGCAGCTAGTCGATCCGCATACCTACCCTGGCCGTCTATGGCCACTTTCATCACTGACTATCTTCTATGCCGACCTCTACCTCTACCGTACACACTCATTACTTCAACAAAACCTTCGCCCTGATACAACTTTTTTCCTGGGGGATTTATTTGATGGTGGAAGGGAATGGGCGACAGATAAAAGTTCAAGCCCTGAAGAGAGATTTAAACACTATGGCAACTCGATGTGGATGCAAGAATATCGGCGATTTTCTAGGATATTTTTCGACACATGGAGGTTGGGCGGTGCAAACTCCGCATCGAGTACTAGGGGGCGGAAAATAATAGCAAGCTTGCCTGGTAACCATGACCTTGGCTTTGGTCATGGGATACAGCGGCCGGTAGTTGAGCGGTTTCAGAAGTATTTCGGGGAAGGGAATCGAGTTGATGTCCTGGGGAACCACTCGGTTATCTCCGTTGATACCGTATCGCTAAGCGCTGTGGACCAACCTGATCCACAGACTGGAAGCTCCAGTGGAAGTGACGGATCGTCTCAAGGGGATGAGGTCTGGAGGCCTGCACAGAACTTTCTCAATGATCTTCAAGTGCTGAAAGCGCGAGTCACACGGGAAGAGCTGCTGGCCCTCCAGGGGAAAAGAGAAGCCTATTTGGCACCACATAAGGTTGTTGATGCAGAAGTGCCGTTGGACCTCAATATATCTCCCCTACCCGCTGGGGTCGATCTTCCCACCATCGTTCTCACTCATGTGCCGCTATATCGAGACGCGGGAACTCCCTGCGGTCCTCTCCGCGAGCGTTATCCTCCTTCCTCAACAGATCCGCTACGCGAAAAGGACGAACGGAATGCCATCAAAATCCACCGTGGCTACCAATATCAGAACGTACTTACAGAGGCCATTTCTAAAGATATAGTTACGAAGGCTGGACCAGGCGTCACGCAAATATATTCTGGCGACGACCATGACTATTGTGAGGTTACGCATCGTAAATTTAGTGGGTCGCCAAAGGAGATTACCGTGAAGACCATGTCGCTGGCGATGGGCGTGCGGAGACCTGGCTTCCAAATGGCCAGCCTCTGGAATCCAATTGACCCCGATAGTGGGAAGCCAACAAGTACCAAGGCATCGCCCACCATACAGAATTTCCGGTGTCTTCTCCCTGATCAGATAGCCATTTTTCTACGATACGCATACCTCTTCGTCTTTACTCTCCTCATCCTCTTTGTTCGCGCCATCTCCCGCGTGTTCTATCCCTCAGAACAATCACCTTCTACGCCAGATCCACTATTACCTTTGAGCCATCGGTTTAACGATGAATCACAATCGTCATCTGCTAGTACAGCTACCTCTTCACCTTCTCACAGCGAGCATCGCTTCGCCAGCCGAGGTCTCACGGGTGTTGCGTCTCGTGCTTCCTCCAGTTCACCCTCAGGGGAGATGGGCATGAGACCCACAAAACATGTTCAGATCATCGGAGTGCCCGGTGTTAATGGGTCCAATGACGACTCCCGACGGGCAGAATGGGATATATGCGAGAAATCGAAGGACAAGCCATGGGCTTCCACAAAAAATAACATTGCCAATGATTTCCAGAGACACATCCCTCGCGGCCCCCTAGCCACGTTCTGCTACGAATTTATGTCATCGTTCAAGTGGGTTGGGAGCATTACGCTTGTGTGGTATTTACGGTTGATCTGGACGTGGTGAGAGATTTCTTTTGCCCATATTTTTTAATTTTCATTTATATAGCAGAGTATATAGACATTTTCAATCACCTAACTCCATGCTATTGCTTGATGTATCACCTATTATTTTTTCTGCACATGGTTTTCTTTTCTTGGATAGTTGCTTTGTGAAACGTGTGATACCAGAAGTGAACATTGTTTTTGTTTTTTGGTCTTTCCTGCCATGCATAGTCCTCTGCATCTCATGAATTTAATGTACTGTACATACAGTTTCGAGATATTTTCTGGGTGCCATTGAAGTGCTGCAGGTACCTTTCGCTTCTTGAGGCATCAATAAAGAAGAATGGCCTCTATGGCCATATATATACTTTGAACACCTCCATCGAGCGGTAAATCGTGAGCTTGTGCTCTGTGATGCGAGAAGAAATCAATAAAATAAATGGCATTGTCACGGTCGGGGTTGGTCAAAGAGAGAGAGAAGAGGGTCTAGGCGTGGGGCCAAGCGTACAGGCCACCCATGTTAGGGTTTGTTCCTGCATGGCGATCGGCCTTGGACTAGCGACGCCCAATTATACGCTTCATGCTACCTTGCCGCCCACTTTGGATGTCCACTTTTCCACTCTCTTGTTTTGGAGAAATCCCCCCTTTCAATGACCATCGACTCGCCAGCAAACAATGAAGCGGACGCAACTGACTTTTGGTGATCAGCCCCGGGGCAATAATCATTTTAAATTGCCTTTGTTCTCTTTGAAGCCATTCGGAGTCAAATGCCCGCCCTTTCCAATGTGGCCCCCCGTCATCTTTCGTTCAGCTTGCTCCTCACCCTCCTGCTCGTGGACCACTGCGTCATTGGCCCACTGTGACCCGCGAATCTAAAGATATCCTGCAATAGGATCTCTGTATCACCCACATTGCGATATTGAACTACACGAAATCCGGGATGTGATCGCCCAGATCTGCTCGAAGGTGCAGCGCTAGCGGACCGTTTGAACTTTTGACCCCATGGGCCATCATGGAAGGTATAACTCATGGCATTATTGTGCTGCATGCTCATTGCTGGAATCTTTTCTCAGCTTAGAACTTTCTCATGCTTTGGCAAAGTGACCAAGGGAAAGTGTTGCTTATAATCTGAGAGATTCGAGATATTATTCGTTCCGGTAGCGTTGAGCAATGAGCGTGCGCAAGTAAACGGATTGCAAACGAAGATCCTTGTTTGACATATCCGACGCCGGACAGTGGTCAGACCTGCATCTGAGCACAAAAGTCTGGTGATTGTCGGATTGCATTTTTCTGCAAGGCTGAACCGCAACAGATCATGTGACCCCCCTTTCGAATGCTCTATGGATTTCCAGGTCCCAGGAACGAAGCACTCAAGCTGCATGTGTACGCCCACCTTCCCCAGATGGGAATCAATTGGCCACAGCTTTGGTGGTGAGGTTGTACAGATGGCGAGAGACCATATGTATCGGCTTCGAAGTTACCGCCCTTTGCTGTCAAGTATTTCGGGATTCGTACGCAGATTCAGGGGCGGCACTTTTTGTGGTCCAGACCCGCCGCTTAGGCTGTCGATCTGTCATTGTTAGACATTGAGGGATGCACAAATAGCGGAGTAGCACTCCATTGCGATTGCCAGAGAGAAAATTAGCGCGCACCTGGACCTTGGGGGCTGTCAGCGGTGTCAATACTTGAGCTCTCTCTTCGGCCCTGTCCGTATTTCTCTCCTGTGTGCCTTGGTGTCAGCGCTTTATCTCATTTCGTCTTATTCTCCCATCATTATCACTCCTTATTTTTCTCTTCTTCGTTGATTATGTATATTTTTTGACGCTGTTTGATTATCATACTCTCTTTCTGCGAATGTTATCTCGCTACGCTTTTTGAATTGCTTCATAGATAGTACTGTCGTTACCGCTAAGCTGCTCTACCTCCCCACAAGCCAGCCAGCCAGCCAGCCAGCCAAAAAAAAAAAAAACGTGCGCGAGGATCTAGACGGCTATTCCTAGTTTCGATGCCATACTAGACCGACTAGAGTTTATTTTTAGGTTGTCTTGATTCCCCCTTTTGGACGCTGCATATTAGGATGGGAGTTTCGCGATGGAGGTTCATGGCTTTGCTCCATGTCCTGTGTTCGCTCCTTATTCCTGCCTCCGCAGTCCACGTCATTCAAGGTACTTCAGGTGGTGTTAATAAGGAAACGGGCGAAAGGCCGGTTCGCCGGAGCTTGACAGAGTTTGAATTTTCTGGCCCTGCATTCGATCTCTACATTCTCGCTCTGGAACAGTTCCAGAAGGAAGACCACTCTGAACTTACGAGCGGCTTTCAGGTTTCCGGTATGGATGCTCAGCGCTCCATTGCCCAGCCCTGCTTATTACATAAATAGGTGTACTCTTGGCTAACATGGACCAGCAATTCACGGATATCCTTTTACTTCCTGGGATGGAGTTGAGGGTCCAGGTTACGGCGGATACTGCTCGCACGAGTCTACGCTGTTCCCCTTGTGGCATCGTCCGTATCTTGCCTTATACGAAGTTAGTCTCCCCTGCTTGAAGCGCCCATGTTAGGTGACGCAGGTCGAAGTGCTAACCATCAGCAGAACCTGATCTGGGAGAAGGCTCAGAAAATCGCCGCCACCTACCCTGAGAACAGGAAGAAGGGATATGTTGATGCCGCGAAAACCTTGCGCATACCATACTGGGACTGGGCTAGCAACGCCGAGCTTCCCAAGTCCGTCGTTACACGTGAGATAAACGTCAATACGCCTACGGGAACCAAGACAATCAGAAATCCTCTTTACAGCTATACGTTCAACCCCACTGTCGCGGGTGGCTTTCCTCAAGATGATGTGGTGAGTTCCTATCCGTTATCTTGGGGGTTTCAATGCATGCCGCGATTATTCAGTCTAGATTACGAACGTACTTTTTTGACGAAAATTTATTGCAGTTTACTAGGATAGCTACAACGCTCCGCTCGCCGGACGAGAATTGGCAGTCCCAGAATGAGGAATCTCAGCGAACTCTGAGAGCCAACGCTGCCTAGTACGCGCCCACACGGGAACCTTTAACTTGTCCTTTCCTCTCGCTGACAAGATTATAGTCTCCAAATCAATACCTATCAGCTCCTCAGCAACGAAGATAATTATACAATTTTTTCTACCGCCGCCTTGGAGGACCGCGGCTCTAATTACAACAACATCGAAATCCTACACGGCCTCATCCATGTTAGCATCGGAGGCGATAACGGACACATGACCTATACTCCTTGGTCATCATATGATCCCTCATTCTGGCTGCACCATGCGTTGGTTCCCCTTTGAGCCCTCCATTCGCTTCAGTTACTAAGAGAAAAAATCGCAGGAATGTTGACCGTATTGTCGCTCTTTGGCAAGCTCTTCACCCGGATTCTTACGTCGAATCTTTACCAAATAGGGGGGGGAATTATATGACAACGCAGGGAACCATCGAAAACGTTAATACACGTAAGCATATCGCCAAATCTACGTGAACCATGCACGAGTCATTTTTGGGTACTGATATTATGAACTTCTAGCACTCTGGCCCTTCCACTCTAGCGACAAGGACTTCTACACTGCAGCGTCATCTCGCTCTACAAGGCCTTTTGGTTACACATATCCGGAGATCGTTGACTGGGGTGTCAGCAAAGAACAATTGCAGAGAAATGTGCGGCAGAAGGTGAACGCCCTCTACAATAAGCCACAGGGACCTGTTCAAAGAAAGTCCAGGCACGGCCATTCATCGCACGGACTCTTTAACAGAGCAGAGAAGAAGCCATCACTAAAATACGATACGCCCCCAAAACTCGAGAAATTTGATTTGAAGAACTTCTTCGATCAGCTGAAGGACACTGTTTCCATCGTTGATGATCTCGTGGAGCTCGGTATCAACAACTTGAAAAAGCACTGGGTTGTGAATGTCAAAGTCGACAGGTACAAACCTCTCGCCCTATTTTATTTTCCTAGATGGCAAATGACTAACGAATACAAATAATAGAAACATTCGACAAAAGCCTTTCCGCATCTTCTTCTTCATGGGTGATCCACCCAGCGACTGCAAGCGCTGGCCTCACGCCCGCAATCTGATTGGCACATTCGCGACCTTCTCCTCATCAATGTACTCGACGCGAACCTCGAAATCCAAATCCTATGTCTACGGCCAGATCCCCCTTTCATATCACTTTGCCAACATCCTATCCGCCAACCTAATTCCTGATATTGGTGAACTCAACGTCCTGCCCATGCTACAACAGAATTTGGAGTGGCGCGTACAAGAACTGGGTGGAGACGTTGTTGATGCAGGAGAACTCATAGGCACTTCGGATACGGGATATGGGCTGGAAATTACGCTTGCCGAGAGAGACGTCGAGCCCCTTGCAGACGATGATACTGTGAGAGACAAATTCCCGACTGTTGGTGATTGGAAGGTCTTTGGTGATATTACCAAGGGGGCTAAGAATATTAAATCCCCTTAAAAAAGACAACGGTGGACAGGTGAGATTATTGCTGGCCAGGTCTTCATATATTCATTTTTTTGTCATCTTTTCTTTTTTTGGATAGAGAAGGGGACGCATAATGGTTCGTTATTTGCAAGATTTTTCTATTAATTGCGTTTGTGGGATTAAGTTCGATCTAGTTTTTCTATATACCATCGTGCACGTCTCGTTTTTCCTTGGTAAAACACAGAGACCAGTTTTGGCTTATAATTTGATTACATTTCTTCTTTTCAAGTATTCGAATTGTTTTGCCCCTAATGCGATAAATCTCAAAAGCACCAGCACGGGGGAATTTCAGGAGTTTACCAACGGATCAAGATGTCGAGGACTTGGTGACGAAATGGATTCGACTGGATTTAATGATTTTAACTTATCACCCAGAGATCGGTTTTGAACTTGCCAGCAAGGTGTCATCAGTTCAAGCTTTCGCTGACTTCTCCAATTTCAGGGGTTAGATTGTTCATCCACTGTATGATAGGTACACATGTTCTAGCCAGACCACACACGGGGCTTTTAACGATCTGTTTATTCTGACGGACAACTGTCCCTACGAAGGGGCGGCTGGGGGAGAGCGCGCTATACAGGCACAAACAATGCCTTGACGATTCCCATTTCTCGGGTATGTTGGCTTCAGGAGCGTGATGATAACCCCAGACTTCCCAATTTCTCAGCTCCTTTTCTAACCGAGCCACCCAAAGCATAGGCGACTTTGAGAGTATGTTGCAGCTGGAAAGCTCAACGTATCCCTGAGATGACACTTTCCTTTCGTCAACTTCCTGTGCTAATAAAAGGTTCATTCTTGAGTGATCACGTGCACATACCGTCGATCCCGGAATCACGTGAATTTTCGGGAGAACTCGGAGCGCATGTGAAAGTGAGCACGAAGAGCCACAGAGCCACAAAGAAGGCTGAAAGGAACAATGGGCCGCTGGGGTACGAGTTACGTAATGGTGCCGGCTGGTGGGTCTGATTCCTAGCCAATGAACATGGATATATTACAGTCAGCCAATCACGCAGAGAATGCTTATCTCTGGGCGTTTTAGAGTGGGTGGAGATTCCCTCGTAAGTGGACTAGTGTGAAACCTAGCAAGGACGACACTTTGAGGCTTGAGCCCTCGCAGCTTGGCCTGGCGGAAAGGAAACTTCGAGATCTGAGAAACTCAAGGCATCCGGACGTGTATCTCTCCAGGCTCAGCCAGCTATCTTTCAACAGAGAGACGAATGCGCTATGACTAAGAAATGAGGTCCCTGTTGACCTGTCGTTTTCGCCTGCCTCCAACTGCGTGAACAACGAATCAAATAGATTACATGTACAACTATGGCTTATATAATGCGTGTCATTCATCGAGACGCGACTTTTCAGAGGCGCGGTGGGTGGAAAACCACCGTAGAGAGCAGGAGCTGCATGGAACAGGAAATAATGGCTGCTGCAGGTTTATCTCAGTGTTGTTCTTTGTGATGCACACAGCAAGGAGCAGTAAAAAAAAAAAAGGTACAACTTGATTACTGACTCCATATTAATTGCTCGGAATTAAGAGAAGGGAAAAACTGGGGTAGATTCAATTATTCTTACGTCTTGAAAATAGCTTTTTTCCTCTTCCAAATTTTTGTGGCCACTGCAACCACCGAAAGCTGGGCGAGTTAGGGCGTAGAACGCGTAGTCGAGAAGCTGTTATTAATTGTTTCCCTGAGAGCAAGAGCACTTCATCTTTTCGCCTTCTTCCTTATTCTTTCTTCCTTTCTGTCCTATGAAAGGCAAGATATTGTCTTTTTCTCCTTCTCTTCTGCATCTTCCTCCCCACCCGCCGCTATAAAGTGGGCTTGCCGTGGTAGGGTCTCCGCCATACATTAGTTTAGCATTGGATATCAGAGACTTATCTCGCGTGTCTTCTCCATGCGACGGGGAAATCCCAGCACCGCCCAGCCTCAACGCTGATATCCAAGTACCCGCTCTCCATCCTTTTTTTTTTTCCCCTTTCCGTTTTCCCCAGGTTCAACACGTTCTACGACATTTAACAAACGTCACAATCTCTTCAGTATCTTGACGTGACTTGAGTAAAACTGGTTCCAGCTCTGTTCTGCGATTTTTTCCCGGGAGTTCCATCGGATACTTTCCTTGGTTTTTAACTACCTGCAGTCAATTTTGATTTGTTTTATACCACGCATCTTTTTTATCAATTGTTATCATCACCATTACGATTATCATTATCAACTATCTGTGTGCAATTATTTGTGTTTTCTGTTACTTTTGTTGGCCGCCCCTTATCGATCCTATCATCTCTGGGCGTCTGTGCAGGACTGACTACGTGCCTACCCTGCTACATACTTTTTACCCCATTACTTTTACCATCAGCCTCCTCGGATACTGGCTATCGGCAGGGCTTTAGGGTAGAGAGCAATTCTCCACCCCCATTATTCTATTATTATTCCCGTCATTGTGGCTCTGTCTTCGCCAACCCTTGCTTGACTAGGCATATATCTCACGCCAATTGATAGCGGGAGATCTCTCTTTCTCCGGACTGTTGTCTATCAGCATCCAGGCTTATGTGCAGGGCTAGTCTGGCCCTAGCCCCCGGCGTGGAGAAACACTCGCCACATCTGGACACAGTTAAACCATTGTGTCAGGTGTTGATACTAGAAAGACCTTTTTTGTGACATTGTTGAACAAGGGGTGAGGTTTTTCGATCTCCAACGGGCCATTTAGCTTTGGGGAGCTGCTTCACAACAAAAACCACAAGGGAAAAAAAGCAAAAATCGAATATCAAGGGACCAAGATCCTCCCGTGGTTTCCCCCGCCTCAGCCATGGCCACAGCAGCAACCATCAAACCGTCTTCTTTCCGCCCTCAACCTACCCCGTCTTCGTTCCCCCCGTCTCAGACCCAGGCCAAGCATAACCGCTCCGTCCGGCCTGCGGAACCCGTCCTGCAGTCCAGGCCACCAGTGATGACAGCTGCTCCCAACGCATCTCCTGCAGCTACTTCACCCGCTGCTGCTGTTGGTGCCAGCCCTTCTGTGACCTCGCGGGATGGCTCCACATGCGACGCCTGCTACCGGCGAAAAAGCCGCTGTGCGATGAACGAGTCTGTGAACAAGTGTTATTCATGCGATTTCCACCGTCAGGAATGTACTTTTACCCTTAGCTCACAGCTAGGGAAACGGAAGCTAGACGAAACAAGCTTGGATGGAGCTGAGTCTGTAAAGAGGTATGGCAGGTTTTGAAGACCTCCCAACTGTTCTTTTTGTTTGCTTTTCCTTGATTTGCTGTTTTCCCTTTTCTATTCTGTGGCCACGATTTCGTTACATTATGGTAAGACCATTGGACCCGCAGTAAATGTGCGGTTCTTTGGAATCCGGACGTTACGTGGCATGCGCATAGCTTCAGGTTGAACGTTTTTCCCGCTAACGTACGACTTTTTTTGAACGCTTTAAGACCTGCTACAGCTAGCTCTGCATCTTCAATATCTGGAGGAATGCCCGAATCCCTACTTCGAAATGCAGTCACGGTGAATTCTGCTTCCGCGTTACGAGAAGATCCGTATCTTACGGGTCAGCACATCGGAATGACAACGGAGCTAGAACCGCTGCTACTCGATTATTTGACGTTAGATCATAACGACGAGAGCCCTTTGTCAACGTCTCGTGTGCGGAAATTTTCAGAAGAAGGCACGTTTATGCGGATGGCGGATAGCTCTCAGGCGAGAATGGAGCTCCATACGATTTCCATTGATGCGATCGATAACCTCGTAACGCCCTTTGGGCCCACACTGATAGACAAGTTCTTTCAGCATGTACACCCGACGTTTCCCGTGCTTATGGAGGATAACTTTCGACACTCGTATCAAACGAGGAGAAACCTCTCTCCTTCACTTTTGGCTGCTGTGTATCTTTTGGCACTGAAATGGTTGGATTTAGGACGAGGCATTCAAACTCTGCGAAAACCAGATGCCACTCGTCTAGAAGCAATGGCTACTCGCCTATTCACAGAATCTCTTTCCCGTGCTCATACTTCAACTATTCAAGCTGGACTAATTCTCTCGCAAAAATCCCCCCTCAATACGCCCCTCCTCATCTCACAGCTTGTCACCATAGGCTATGATCTCGGTTTGCATCAGGACTGCTCGAATTGGAAGATGGAGCAATGGGAGAAAGGACTGAGAAAGCGACTTGCGTGGGCTCTTTACGTGCAGGACAAGTGGTGTGGCCTTGTCCACGGACGACCATCACATATTTTCCCTTCAAACTGGACTGTGAAGGATCTATGCCAGCAAGACTTTATCGATACTTATTCGTCAAAAAGAAAGAATACAAATGGCAGTATCGGTTCCCCAGGCCCAATACTCTTCCGTCGAATGGTCACTCTTAGCGTCATTCTATCTGACATCCTCAACGCTTTCTACACCCTCCAGGCCACTGAAGACTTTACTCTGGCGGGTATACACCGCACCAGAGCGGTTTTAGAGCGCGCAAAACCCATCCAAATCCGATTGAAAGAGTGGTTTTCACAGTTACCAGAGGAGCTTAAAATGGATCCCAATGGTGGTGAAGAAGCCTCTTTCAACGGCGGTCTGCACCTTGCGTATTTTGCAACGGAAATTACCCTGCATAGATGCATAGTTCGCTCCCTCACCTCAGACAGTGCGGACAACTACCTCTCTCATATCTGCCGCTCAGCTGCAAAAACCCGACTCATCTCCGCCATGGACTTTGTCAACCGCTTACGACCTATACACCTGCGCTCCTTTTGGCCGTCTGCCTCTCGCACGAACTTCGCTCTCATCAGCGCTTTCGGTATTCTTCTCCGCGCCACCGCTGTAAGCCGTGAGGAAGAAGAGTTCTACCGCATGAGACTGGGCGAGTACCGCTGGACACTCAGCGTGAGCTGCAAGGATGCAGAGTTCCTCGTATTTGCAATCGATAGTCTCGATGTTGCTACGTGCCTGCTACGCAATGTTCCTGACAAACCTGAAATCGACGAGTTGATGGCCGCTGTATCCCCCCCGTCGCATTATGATCAACAGAAACGGCCACAACTGCAACAACAACAATTACAACAGCAGGATCGGGAATCTTTGTCATATCAAGATTCCCAGACAATAAATTACATCACGATAGGCCATGATCACGATAGCGATGAGGACGCTGAAGAAGAAGACTATGAAGAGCTTTATGATGAGCTTGAGGAGAACGAAAACGATATCTCAATGAATTCGCATATCGCTCATGCGGCTCGAGAAACCCGCCTAGGCTATCCAGGTACGATGTCGGGTCTAACATCTCCCGTAACGTCGATCTCGGAAATTACTCACCTGCATGGTCCGCTGGGTGCTGTCTCGATGTAGATACGAATGACGCATCTCCCTAAGCAAGTTGTTCCTTTCCCCCTTTTTTCTTTCCCGACCCTTGGTGTTTTTGGACCCTCTGTCCCCTAGCATGGAACCCCTTTCCGCAATGTTTTTCATTTGGACGATGTTCGATTATATGCCATACCCCATTTCCTTTTGTCCTGTGTCTCGCCGTCCAAGTACGGCTTATAGATCTCATTCACACCATCCTATTATTCTTTTTTTCGTCTGTGCGAACAACCTAGTTCCATCTTAATTCTTTATCGATCGAAAGAATATATTATAGTCTCGGTCTCTTTTCTTTGGGTGATCCTTTTACTTTAATGTTACTAAACAACAACGAAAGCGGGGTTTCTTTTCCCCTATTTCTAATATCCCCAACTTCCTCTCCCCCTAATTATCCCGCCTTTCTTTTACGAAGAGGTGAAATCGTACTCGAAATCGGGGCCCGAAAGGAGCAGACAAGCATAGAAGAAATAGGTTGATGAATGTGTACTCCTTTATTCCCAGTTTAGCTCTTGATAATACCACTTCCTATGACCATATATTCTAGCATGAGGTAGCTATCTCTTATCGATGCCTTTTCATGGCAGTGCCATCGGTTTATCTCTACTAAGTAGGGTAGGTTCGATTCTTAACGGTGCTAGTTATGGATATCTCAGTCCTGAGAGTTAAGTGTTTGATGTGTTTGGCTGGAAGTGGCTAGCTCGTGGGTCGTGGCAGCTACCCTACATACTATGTACTCAACATCTTGCACCTCGAGGCTCACACAAGTCATTCTGCCAAGCTAAGACAGCAACAGCGCCAGCTTGCATGATCAATATCCAATGATCTTCAGTCACATCAGGTGCATCAGGCGCCCTTGGTAGCGGCATGTGGCAGTGCTGGTTTGGCAAGGCTGAACGTGTCGTCGAGCCAGCTTCGACACCAGCATTGATGGCACATCTTCCATCCTTGGGGAATCATCGTCTATATCTGCACTCCTAGTGATGCCTGATAATTTATTGAGCAAGGCAAAATGGTTGCTCCAGGATTTGGCTTCTCCGTCGGTGATTTTGTTTCTGTAATCCAGCTGATAGGAAAAGTCGCAAAGGCACTGAAAGAAACGGGGGTGGCTGCAGATGAGTACCAGGCCCTTCAGCAGGAACTTCAGCAGCTGCAGCTCCTCGTCGAGCAGCTCTACGACTTGTCTATGTCGCCCCCAGCTTCCGTCAACCACTCTAATGCAATTCGCACGATGGTGCAGCAGGTCCAGGGGCCGCTGTGTGCATTTGCGGGGAAAGTGAAGGCGTATGATGGGAAATTGGGGGCGCAGAGTGATGCTTCTGGATTTCGCTCCGCAAAGAGGAAGATACAGTGGACGATTGCAATGCGTGACGACGTGAGAGAAATGCGCGAATTAGTCACAATGAGGATGTTTTCTATATCTCTTCTCTTGTTGATGCCTATTAGGTGAGTCGATATAGATGCTGAGAATCGTTGTGGTGCGTGTTGCTTTAGCTCACAAATATATTTAGTGGCGTTTTACTTCATGTGGAACGACGACTGCAGGATACGGAGGCAGCCATCACAAAATTGAGAACGCAGTCTGAGACGGCTAGCAGACAGCTTTCGATAAGCCAAGAATCATTCAAGAACGAGATTATCGGTGCTTCTCAAAGATTACAGTTCAATACTAAGGACATATTGGACACCTGTTCGGGAATTTCCACCGGAGTGCGGGGACTGGACCAGCGCCATGTCGATTTACAGTACCATATAGCCACCAACCAGAATAGTCTTATCCTAGGTCACGAAAAGGGTTTGGCTCATAGGTCAACAATGCAGAGCCGTTCTCAAATTTATTCAGCAGAGGTAGTCGATCTGGCCTGCCGTTCATTGCAACTGAAAGTACTATCCTGCTCCCTACGACTAATTGCACCATTCTAATAACGTATCAGACTCTTAGGGCCATGTAAGGAAGCGATGGAATATCTACAGTGCATAATGTTGATTACAATGTGCGTTGTTCTTAGACTCCAATTATTATATGCTGAGCTAACCAAAGTGCAGCCAATCGCTTTTACACAACCGAATCCCTCAAGTGCCGACTGGGCTACTCCAGGATAATATTGTGTTCATTGACGGGCGCGGTCGGCAGATGAGCCTACAATACACATATTTTCGTCATTGGAAAGTAAGTCACCACCACTAATTGGACCTATGTTGGATAATGTTAACTAGCTTTCCCTCCTATCAAGGTATTCGAATCGATGCTACGCTGTGAATTCATCGGTAAACCTTACGAGAAACAAGTCCGCGATTACTACTATTCCCTGGTAAACACAAAAATTTCAAGAGAAAGAAGCTCGCCAAAGGAATGGTCCAGATTTGTTACACCAGGATCCAGAATCTATAAGACTATGTTACTTTTCAGTGTCTATGGCAATAGCCCCTCATGTATGGAATGGTCAGCCATCATATATATAAAAATTTACAACCCGTAGCTTTGTCTGCGGCTTACAGTTCTCAACTTCTGATAGCACATTCGCGAGGTCCGGTTACCCAGAACGACCGCAAAAGCTATAGATGAATACTAGCACCGATGAATCTAATGATCTTGATTTGACCCCTCTGATTAAGGATGAAGCTCTAGGCGTTCCCTCATACCGCATAAGAACAAGTCATGTCCAAATCCAGATACCTTGGATGTTTTTGATATTCGAAGAAATCCGTAGATCTTGCCGACAGCTACAAGGATTGGAAGAGGATGACCTCAGGGCTTTTAAGCAGTCACTCTTGATCGCCTTCTATCAAAACTTTATTCAGTACTATCTCTCCCCAGAGCCAACAAGGTTAGTTGACATTCTTGCTACTCTGGCAGGCTTTCGCAAGCACATACAATCGCACATAAGATCATACAAATTAGTATACCGTCGAACACAACGTCAAGGTTAAGGCCCTTGGCTAGATCAGCTTGGAGATTTAAGATTCTTAGTACTATCCTCATCAAAGCACATTCCCAATAATAGCTCTACTTGGTTGTTGATTTTTGCGGGTGTTTACTTCTTCTCTCACACTTTAACCTCTTTTCCATTCTCATTCTCCTTCCATTCTTCTCCCTATCCCTCCAATCTTGTCAGATACGTGTGCTAGACTTAGTTGCAATGCTCTCCTCCTCCACTATGTAGAGCGTACTATGCATTCGATAATAGGGAGAGATTGATGTTATTCTTGTCAAATCCAGTGGATTACCTTCATTAATTCGACTCCATAGTTGTTAGATCACTGATAGTTTCACTGATCTGGTCTCCAGCTTAGTAATTCACACCTGACATTTTACTGTGTATAATCTCTTACACCCATGTTCTTAGACAGTTCTCTCATATATAGTCGATTATTATTCTTTACATTCATTTGATTAGTATACGATTCTTATACGGCTCTATGGGCTTACAATAGTGCCAACAACAATCGAGGTTGGCACTAGATAATAGCAGTCCCATAGTGGGAAGTTTCTATCTATCCATTGGTTAAAATGATATCTAGTGTGTCCTAGCTTAAACTTTAATTAAGCATAATCTCACTCTGACAGTCATGTCATTCTATATTCTGCATTACTGCTAATACAGTAATACTGGATTTATTTTTGATCTGTGGCCATATTTATGAAAAGAGTGGAGAGAAAGTTTGTATAGCTTTACTGGCTATTTGGCTATTCCTGCAGTTACTCCTCCCATTCCACCCTGGTTGTGAAGTGTGATTATTGTACACTTGAACATTTCAGGATTATCTACCTCAATTTGCTGCATTCATTGTGTAGGTTTTGTAGAAAACCCTCGGACATCAACATTCCGGAACACTTCCATGAAAAGCTCCCTTGTATTCTTTATCCTCCTTTGTTCAAACATTGAGTTTTGTATCCAATCCCAACTAATATTCTTAAGGGAGTGGATGCGGTGACATTACTATTGAAAAGTTGAGCAAAAATAGATTATATGCCGAATGTAATGCAATTCCCCGGAAATTTTACATGGCAATACTCGCCACTGCTTGGAAACAATCTTCCTTCGGAGTGCTCGTCTCCAAAAAGTCTTTGCTAATAAGCTAAAGAAAGAACAGGTAGTGACTGAATTCATTTCTCCCTGCCGAACCCCTTCCAAAATAGTCAGGTTGGTTCCCCGCACCAACAGCCATGCAAAATCGTATATGGCTTTGCCCAAGGAAAAATACTTTAGGGACATCTCAAGATTTTGACACTTCCTTTTTATCTTTAGCTTTGGTAGAAGCAGGTGGTGTGGTATCCAACATCAGCTCCTCCCTCTCCCACATCAACTCCACTGCCACGCCGCCCAAGCCGGAGACAAGACCTAGCAACACGATCTTAACGATCACTCCGAGCCAGTTCACCTCGATGCCCCTAGACGCATGAGCAGTCCTGTACAGACTAATAACCCATACAATCACTGCAATAGCTGCCGTCTGTTTGTCCCATTGCAGAAACCAGATGCATCCCTGCGCATCAGACTCTATTCGAGCCGATGACCACGGAAGAGGAGGCAACATAATCTCGTCAGGACGCAATGCAGTGGCTAAAACCGGATTGAGCAGAGCGGGCCAGATAGACGCACAGAGCGTGATTGTCCATGAGATTACGTGCGAAATGGCGGTACATGCAAAAGCGAAGCTGTAGGCGTATCGAAGTGCTGCCCTTGTACTTTGGGATTGGGTATTCGGATGAGCACCCCGATGAGGTGAAAGAGGCGCGAACAATCTAATCAGCCTGCTCAGCCCAAATTGGGCAATGGAGGCAAAGACTGGCCAAAGTGACCAGACGACAATTGCTGCTTGTTTGGTGAATGAAGACTTGATCCCTATTACCACCAATAAAGGTGCAAAAATGCCCACTATGACGCTGACGGGCAGAGCCCATATGTGGGGCGCTGGGACAGACATATTTCCACTATTTGGACGAAGGGCGGTGGGCGATTTGGATAGAAGTCCCCATAAAACCCAGGGAAGCGCAACACCGAGGGACACAACTGCAGAAATCTGGCCCACTGCAAGACCTCTGTATTACAAGGACCAAATCAGTGAGCAGATGATATTTCTGAGTGTTTATCAGATCTAGTGAAATGGGAGTGTTGTGTCGGGAAGTAGAGCCCGAAAAAACTCACGAAATTACCAGTCCGATCTTTCCTCTATTCCCTTCCCTCACATACTCCAGGAGCATACATGTGGCCCACGCTGCCGTCTCTCCACCCGCGTTCAGAACATATATGATCAGCCCAGGCGAGCTTCCATCGAAAAGAGGCCACCAATATATTATACTAAAAGACAGAACTTCATCTAGAGGCATGAAACCCGTAATATTGGTGCGTAGTCTTTCATCCGTGCCTGGAAGAATCTCTCTCTTTTTCCAATAAAACCAGCTATCGAAATTGCCGTTGTGAACGGCGAACACGTATCCGGCATAAACTCCCCAGGCAGATAGGAGTATAAGGAGGTACTGACCCGTCGGTATGTCCATGAGAAATGGTGTGTTCTGTAGTCATTCACGGCCTGAAGCTGATAAACAAAGGGAGTGTGATTTTATGAAAGTGGTGCTCTCGATGAAGGAATCATGTCCTGGGGAGTAAGACGGCGGCCCATGGAAAACCTGTGGCTGGAAAAGGAATATGCTGCTCAAGAAAGAGAGTTACGCAATGCCTGTTCTCACTTCTTGAACCAGGCCGCCCCCTGTTAAGCAACCAGCTCTTCTAGGAAACTGGGTCAGTGACCACGAAAATTCATGTCTCACTGTTCTCAGTCTCGGCTTTAACCGGTGTTCGAGATCGAAGACAAGGCTTTAGCTTGAGTTTAAAACATCACATAGCTGAAACTTTTGACTTGATAAGTTACTCGCGATCAAATTCCTGTGCAACATACCGGCAAGCGAATATCCGATTGAACCGCAAACCATGATCGATGATAAACGCGAGTGCTTTCTGGCTATCGTCCGCTCGTTGTTCATCCCCGTGTTTTGGTCCCTTTTGTGTTGTGGGCATAGGGTATCGCGTCTCCTCTCGATCTGGTGCTTTCTTGCTAGGACTAGCTTGGGATTACCGCTGGCTTTATGGTAGGAGTATCTACTCACGATGGAAAAACCTCGCTTCAAGGTTATCATCATAGGAGCCTCTATCTCAGGACTCACACTTGCACACTGTCTAGACCGGGCCGGAATCGACTATGTCGTTCTGGAAAAGCACCACGACATTCACCCGCAGCTTGGTGCAGGGATTTGCCTCTTGCCCAATGGCGTTCGCATTCTGGAGCAGCTGGGGATTTATACTGCTATGGAAAGCATGGTTGCGCACTTTGAGCTTTCGCACCACTGCTATTGGGATGGGCTCTACTATAAGAGTGAGACTCCGAAGAAAATAGCTGAAAGGGACACATCCCCGATCAAGAATATTTGAGCCAGAACATAAAGCTCTCTATCCCCAGAGCCTAGGGCTAATTTGACCTAGTTTTTCACCGATAGATTCGGGCGATCATTCTCTTGCCTCGAACGAAGGGACCTTCTAAAAAAATTGTACACGGAATTAAGGGACAAGTCCCGTGTTCATGTGGCAAGCAAGGTAGTTGGGATTTCCACAGACGAATTCGGAATATCAGTCGAAACAGAGATCGGGACTGTCTATCACGGCAACCTTGCTGTTGGTGCAGATGGTGTCCACAGTATAGCACGCTCAGAGATGTGGCGTGTTGCAGCGATACAGGAGCCTGGTTTGATCACAGACAAGGAAAAATCAAGTGAGCCCACGTCTCTAGTATTGAAATGAGCGTACCAATGTCATTTGAGGCATACAGAATGTGCTCTGACATGTCTGGGTTTGATAGTGATATGCGCAGAGTTCAGCGGCGTATTTGGAGTCTCCAACCCCATCCGGGGTGTCAAGAATTGGCAGAGTGTTACCTATTATGGTGAGGGGCTCACGATCCTAGTTCTCCCTCTAAGAGAGAACAGCGTTTTCTGGTTGGTGATCTCAAAGCTGGATAGAAAATATGTCTATCCCAACATACCTCGATTTTCCCGAGGTGATGCGAGATGCATATGTGAGCCCCTTGCGAGCACGTCAATTTGGGCAGATGTCAAGTTCGGTGATTTGTGGGAAAGGAGACGGGCATTCAACATGAGTGCCTTGGAGGAATATATGTTCGAGGTTTGGCACTATGGGCGCATAGTGTGTATTGGGGATAGCGTTAGCAAGGTACCTAGCCACCTTTTCAATAACATTCTGTCCTGGTTTCTAGGCTCATATGGTTGAATCTAGATTGCTCCGAATTCGGCGCAAGGGGCCAGCATGGCAATTGAGGCGGCCGCGGGCCTGTCAAATATGCTCCGCAAGCTGATTAATGGTGGAAAAGGATTGGGGAAACCGTCGTACCTTGAGATCAACGCGATGCTACATAGGTTCAATCGAGCGCAGCTCCAACGCCTCGAAGATATACATACAGACTCCCATTTTCTAGTGCGTTTTCAAGCGAGTAATGGTCTATTGGCAAGGGCGTATGCTTGTATGGCACCCTATCCTCGAGATTTCATGACAGACGGCATCGTCCGAGCGGTAACTGGTGCAATGATATTGGATTACATTCCGCTGACGGGGTATTCGGGGAAGGAATGGCGACCACTGACGATGGGGGAGACCTTGGTGAGAGCTAAAACTTACTACCGATTTGTCAGGCTTCTCAGCGTCACCTCTATCATCTTGGTACCCGTTTTGCTTAGTTGGCTGGTTTTTCTCCAGTTTCCAATTTGAAGTAGGTTCTGTCATTTTAGCGTGTGAGCTGAAGAGAGTGTATCTATACGTTACGTAGGTATGATCCATGCCCCCGACTCCTTTCCCGTTTGACAGCTGGAGTAGGCAAGACTGTTTGGGGAATAGAGTGTATTGTGAGACCATTTTAAAGGGGATAGGGGATGTATTGGCAACCTTGGGCAATGCGATCACATGACATATATTTCTAGGCACGTGACTTGCCGTTCCCCAGGTGGATTGCAGATTGAAATGAATGGAGTTTGGATTAAATGAGGTAGAACTGAATTCTTAGTTAGTGGACCCCTAATGAATTTTCTGCAGACCTCTGATGATCCCGTAACAGTTTCCCCCCGCCATCTTCTTGTTCCATGCTGGGTAGGAGGCTGAGTGAAATTTTCGACACAGCTTTGTTCGCAAGCTCACTGATCGAAGCGCCACCTAGAATCTCCAGAACCGGCATATCAACCTCCAGCTCCTTGACAAACCACGTCCGGAGGTCGACTGCCACCAGAGAATCCACACCAAGTTCCGTCAATCGTGTGTCTGGCATAACGGGATTAGAGAGGTGAAGTTGGTGGCCGATTTTTGCACAGAGCCCCTCGGCCACGATTTCCGAGACTTCACATATGCTTTTTGCCGACCCTAGCTGCTCTTTAATGGGCAGGAGCTGGTTGGTTGGCTGTGAACAAGTCGTTGATCGCATCGAATGGTCGATTAACCCCCACCCTTTCGGGTCACGGAACCAGAAAATGCTCGGACTTTCAACAGGGTCCTCCATGCTGATTCCAGCAATGACCTCTGGATTTTTTCCCGACAACGGATGACCGGCCAGAATAGCCTCTGCGAAGGCCTCGTGCAGGTCCCTCTCAGAGAGAACATGGGTGCTTACAGTGCTGCTTATAGCCCGTGTGAGCTCACTTCCCATGCGCGACAAGTATCCTATTCCGCGGATCTGGCCCGGATGTATGATACTGCCCACGAGCTTTTGCTCTCTTCGCCGCCAGATAAAGTCCGATAGAAAGTTGGTGGCAGCTGCATAAGCTGACTGGCCTAAGTTTCCAACGATTCCAGTGGCGGAGCCAAATACAATAAAGAAATCGAGGTCGTTCTTTCCGTACAACTCTTCAACCAGAATACTCCCTTGGACCTTTGGTCTGAACTGGCTCTGCATCGTCTCTAGCGTCATATCCGCAAGCAGTTGATCCTGGAGGACCATAGCACCATTGACAACGCCGCCAACGGGAGGTAGATACTTGTGGATAGCGCAGTCAACACGAAGGACAGACTCGCGATCGGTGACGTCCCTATGGAACCCCTATCAGTTATTTGCTATCCAATTTTCATTTAACGCCATTACGACTCACATGGACCTAATTATTACTTGAGCACCTAAGCTTGACATTTGCTCGACCCATTGCTGGTCAACCTTGGGATTCCGACTTGTCAGAACCACGTTTCGAGCACCTCTAGTGATCATCCAGTGACAGATAGATTGCCCTAGATTACCAGTCATTCCAATAAGAAGGTACGTTTTATTCGCTGACAATTCAACCTGCGAACTTGCAGGTTGAATCCGAACTGGCAGCTGACAAGCTTGGGCCCAGTCTACAATCTCAAGTCTGCCATCCAGCGCAGGCTCTCCACAAAGTTGCTCGACGGCCAACGTGTTTACTGGCTGGTCAAGGTCCACAAGCTGAGAGGCCATGACCGTTGCTCTCCTGAAAGATTTGCTCACACTGTCACTATCAAATTTCTTGGCGAGCAACGGGGACGATCGGTACAGGTTACGGACGTCCAGCTTTGTTATGTCATGCCCGAGTAGTAATTCGACCCGGGAGAATATACCGTCTACCGTCTCGTCAAAGTTTGCCATTGCTGATACATTTTTGGGCATAAGGCGGGCAAACTCACGCAGAGAGCTTCTTTCGTGGAGAAACAGGCAGCTTGGAGTTGACTTTCTGCTTGATTGTTTGCTTGTGCTAAAATAAACCTGGATACCATTAGCTACGGCCTGTATCCATACAGCGCGTCGGAGCATATCATCAGCACCATGGACCCAGAGGCCTGTTTCAGGCTTGGTTTGCTGAACAAGATACGTCGCCAGTAGGCCAGCCACAACAGCCTTCAAAAATGTCGCTTCTTCTCCTTCAGGAATATCTTTAGGAACCTTATCATAGCATGAAGACATGGTTGAAATGACAGATGCATGACTGGCGGATAGCGCAACAAGTCGGACACGTGTTTGTGCATGTTGCCCCACAACCAAGCTGAGAAAGCCAGCTCCATCTTGCTTGATTGCCGATGAGGTCGAGTATTGAACCCGGATCTTGACGGTGGATGAATCATGGTTTGTTGCTTTGTCTCTTGTTGGCTGCTCTATCTCCTCAACCAACTCATACTGACCCGCCCCTGATTCAACGACCCGAATGACGGATCGCTGCGCCTCAATTTGTTTGTAGATCGTCCTTTTCCCGGCAGCATATCTGGTATTCGACGCAGGTTCAAGCAGGAGACGGGGAATCCTCATGATGCCATCTTCAAGCCGTACGTCAAACTCCGTAGTCAGCACGCATGTGGATAGACCATAGTCGTTGTCTATGTCCGTGTGCGCCAGGCGCATCAAGTTAGTGGCCAAAAGCGTTGCATCCGCGGCGCTCCAGTCGATGATGTTGAAATATTGTTGCATGGAATGTTTGTACTCGCTGTTCATACATTTGATGAACCCTCTACTCATGCCCAAATAAGGGTTGTCAGCCGGGGAACCAGCTGTCACCCACATGAGCTTCCGTGAAACCTCAATCAACCTTTTGAGCGCGTCGAATTTGGTCACCGTCATTTCCTGGAAGCATGGCGCGTCTACGTCTGCCAAAACAATAACAGTTGCCCGAGCCGCATCTTGCAATTCCAGGTGACCAAGGGTTTGCGAGTGGATCATGCGACAGAAGTAAGGTTTTAGGAGTTGTTGCAGTTCGGGTACAAGATGCGAGGTTCGCTCCGTCACGCCCCCGACGAGGATCAGATCATCGTACTTCCGTAGCAACTCTGTTGTGGATGATTGCGAAGAGCATTTCAAAGGCTCGTTCAGCAGTCGTACCTGGTCATCAATGGCCTGCGAAACGAAGACGGAATATGCGCTGAGCACCGGGTGATCAGCGGTGTTAACCGTGTCGAGCCCGCTGAACCCTGTCTTCTGAAGTAGTTCGTGCCACTCGGCTGTTGAGAGCATAGGTCCCCAGACACGGCCGTCATGCTCCCCAACCCACCAGCCTTCGAATCCACCCACGGTGAAGGTGTTACGTATGATATCCTTATTTGTTATTTCCAGCACAACAAGATAGCCGCCAGACTTCACCAGGCGGCGAGTTTGAGTCATGGTGTTTTCTAGAAACCTCGTGGCATGAAGCACATTCGCAGCGATCACTAGGTCATATGCCTCAACTTCAAAGCCTTGTTCCGCAGGATCCCGCTCGATATCGAGTACCTTGTATATGAACTGATCAGCATGTTCCTCAAAGTCGACCTGGGCATTTTCGAAAAATCCAGCAGAGATGTCTGTGAAGGTGTACGAGTAGTAAGATCGGTTAATGCGAGCCAAAACCTCGCGCGTGGCAGATCCCGTCCCGGCACCAATCTCAAGGATCTTCATCCGCGGATAACGGAACGTGATTTGCTTCACTACACCCCCAAGATGCTCGTTCTTGTGTCGCGTCTCAATTTCGTCTCTGTAAAACCTAGTGAGCAGGTCGTTCTTTCTCACGGCCTCTAACATTATAGCTGCGCCAACTTTGCCACGGAAAAACGTAAGTAGATTCGTCCCAACGCACTCCATTACCTCTGCAAATACGGGACAGGGCGATTGTTTTAGCAGGCTTGGAAGGTCCTCCACCGAACACTCAAACCATTCCTGGCGACACACAGGGTGTCTCCCTTCGCGAGTCAATGATATGACACGGTCCATATATGCGACCATGCGAGAGCGGTGCCAATCGAAGTTTGCGCGGTCCTCTGCAGTCAACTGCCCAACCACCTCTTTTATATAAATGAATGGAACCAGCTCGCAGAGTTCGATTTTAGATATCCATTTAGTCGAAATACTCGGGTGCTGTGTTCGGGCGTCGGGGTGAAGAGGGCCCCAGATGACCTCTGTGAATAGTGCCTGGTCGTCCACCGGACTACGTGGTATAAGTGGTGAGACATGAACGTCTTCAAACCGGAGGATACACTGGCCATTTAGTGTAAACAGGGCGACATCTCCGGACATCCCCTCTTTGCCGGCGTTCGTTAGGTACGACTCAACAGCTAGCGAATCGCCTATTGTAGCGGCACCGGCTTGTCCACAAAACGTAGGGTTGATCGCCACCGATTCAATTCGCGTAGGAATATGAAGACTGGACAATTGTCCATCCCCAGGAGCCCCGATAGCTCCCAGGAAAGCCTGTAGGCCCGAGTCCAGCACAGCGGGATGAAGCAGAAACCGTGAATGAGGATCAATGTTACCCTCATTCATAATGAGACCTCTGGCAACGTCAAGTTTGCGCTCCAGAGCGGTGATGCCGTGGAAGAGCCCTGTGTATCCATACCCCAATTTTTCTAGGTTCCAATAAAACTCGTCAACATCGACGGCCAACATTTTAGCGGACGATGGAGGCCGCAGGGGCAGGAGATCTGGTTCTTGTTCTCCCCAGGTCAAAGTCAATTTCCCAGTGGCACACGTCTTTAAGATTTCACCTATGGTAGCATGGCAACTGAAAGTCCCCGAGGCTTTATCGCGGTCGGATTCGATGATATCAACACGTACAAGCGTCTCGACCCCATTAGAGTCGTCATTTGTGAAAGCTATAGCTTGGTTGATGGTAAGCTGCTGAATCTGTACGAGGCGCATGGGCCTCTGGCCTGAGATGATGTGGGCTGCCTCCAGTGCCATGGCTATATAGCCAGTGGCTGGAAAAATCGTTTGTCCCTGAATCTTATGGCCATCGAGCCATTTAATTTCTTCACGGCGTAGGAAATTACGCCAACGATACTCATCTTCTACCGTTTCCGCTGAGAGGGATCCAAGGAGCGGATGAGGTGAAGCACGACGCTGTAGCTTGACCCTGGACTTGCGCGTCTCAAACCAGTAGGCCTGGCTGTGGTCGAAGGGGTAAGATGGTAAGTTTTTGACGAATGATAGTTTCCTAGTCGGGTCAAAGAGTTTAACGTATCGTGCTGGGTCGATAACTTCTGGCCCGAGATATGCCCAGAACAAGCCGATAGCCGCCCCAAATGACTCAAACCCACTAACGCCTCGAGTTGCTATATTGACATACGGAATACCTATAGAACTTGGAAGCGCATCGGTTACTGTCTGTAATACAGGTCCCTTGAGAGCAGGATGTGGGCCAACCTCCACGATTAGGTCTGGCGGCGAATCACTTGTCGTAATCGCGGTCGACATGGCTTGGGCAAAGAGAACAGGCTTCATCATATTATCTACCCAATACTCACCAACTAGCGCGGTAGAATAACACGGATCCGCTATATTCTGACCTCCGTACACGCTTGAGTACCATGCCGTTGGGTTCGGATCCCCCAACTGAATTCTGCATGCATTCAGTGCCTTTAGATAAGGGGTTGAGCAGGGCGTCATATGCAGCGAATGGTATGCTTTGTCAACTCGAAGTTTGCGCGCGAATCTCTCTTCGCTTTTCAGTTGCTGCTCTACCCGCTGAATCGCATCTGCATCACCTGATAATGTGACGCTGGATGGAGAGTTGCAAGCAGCTACTACAATGCGGCCTGCAAACTCCGGCTGTGCGCAGAGCGATGTTGCCTCTTCCAATGAAAGGCCAGCTGCGAGCATTGAGCCTGGCTGGCCGTTTGCGCCAGCATAACATGTTACCCTGCCTCGAAGGTAGGCTATGCGGATCGCATCGCGCGCTGTTAGGTGTCCGGCAGCATAGGCAGCAGCTATCTCCCCAGAAGAGTGACCGACAACAGCCTCAAAGGAGATACCGAGGACAGACAGGAAATTGACCAATATAATCTGCACTGCCGTGCACAAGGGCTGTGAGATAATGGCCTCATGGAGCCGTGAGCCTGGTATCGGAGCGGATAACTCATCGATCAAGGAAAAATCGGGACGATACTCTGCAGGGAGTTCATCCAGTGCGGTCTGCAGTTCTCCGAGCCAAGCAAGGGCGTCTGGAGAAGCAATCATCAAATCGAGACACATTTGTGGCCATTGGGCACCTTGGCCAGTAAATATTCCGACAATTCGCTTTCTTTTGGTGCTGGGTCGTGATACGATTGTTGATGGTTTCTTATCTTTCCGAAGTGAAACCTCTTCTTTAATTTGGCTCTCTAGTGCTGCAATGCACGACGCTGAGAATGCTAAGCGATACGTAAGGGCCGAACATTTCTGGAGCAGCGACCAAGCAAGATCTGTATGTTCAACCTGAGGATTGCTTTTGAGATAAGTCTTATAACTGTCTAGAACAGCATCCAACGCACGTTCGGATGCGGCCGAAAAAGTGAAAGGAAGCAAAGAGGGAGGCAGTCCCTTTTTGCGAGTGTTAGGACTAGGTATTCCACTGTTATGCAGGCTGGGTTCATAGCTCTCCACGATTGCATGAGCGTTAGTGCCCCCAAATCCAAACGAGTTGACGGACACTCGTCGTGGGGCACCGGAAGCAAGTTGTGGCCAAGGGATAATCTCGGTTGGAATCTTGAGGCGTGATGCAAATGGATTCAACTGGGGATTAAGTTGATTGAAGTGAAGATTTGGAGTGATTACACCGTGCTGGATGCATAGGGATGCCTTGATAACCCCTGCAAGACCAGCAGTCCCTTCGGTGTGGCCAATGATTGTCTTAATGGATCCGACATGCAGAATATCATCTTGAGCAACTCTATCATTCTCGTTGAAGAAGGCTTGATATATAGCAGAAGCCTCTTGAGGATCACCAGCTTGCGTTCCGGTGCCGTGAGCCTCAAAATATTGACATCGGTCCTCCGGCCTATTCGATGGATCAAGCCCGGCACGAGCGTAGGTGGACCGGATCAGTTCGAGCTGTGCTATGCTGGAAGGCATTGTCAGGCCCATGCTTCGGCCATCTTGATTGACACCTGAGCCTCGAATAACACATTCGATTGGATCCCCATCTGCGATTGCGTCACTTAGCCGCTTGAGAATAACAGATGCAACGCCATCTCCTCGCGCATAACCGTCCGCATCAGCGTCCCACATACGGCACCGGCCGTTGGGGGATAGCATATACAAATTCGATGTAGCAATAAACATTAAGGGTGCCATGATGATATTCACCCCTACGGCAGCAGCAACGGCGCATTCGCCCTGGTGCAGTGCTGTGACTGCCTGATGGAGGGCCACTAAGCTGGATGAACAAGCTGTGTCGATCGTCATGGACGGGCCGTGCCAGTCGAAGAAGTATGACACTCGATTGGCTAGATTGTTTCGCGCCATTCCTGTGGAGGCGTATTGGGGTATCATTGTGTTATCTAATGCCATAACCTGCTCCCAGTCATTGGTCATAACTCCACAGAAGACGCCCGTGGATGAACCCTGGAGAGCCTCAAGTCGCAATCCAGCAGTCTCCAGGGATTCGTAGACTGTTTCAAGCAGAAGCCGCTGCTGAGGGTCAATGCTATGAGCTTCGCTGCTAGCGATATTGAAGAACGAGGCATCGAACAGCTTAATGTCCTCAGACAGGAAATAAGCTTCTCTCGTATTTGTCGTGCCATGATGCGCTGCATCTGGGTGATAGTAGCCGTCAATATTGAAACGGCTAAGTGGCGGTTTTGAGGCTACATCCCGCGGATTGCAAAGAAGATCCCATAGCCGCGATGGTGAAGACGACGAGCCTACAAACCGGCACCCTGTTCCGATAATGGCGATTGGTTCCGGAGCCATCTCCTTGATACCACTATCAGATACGTGTATTTGCTTAAGCTAATCAAGGATAAATCTTTCTACGGGCAACCTTGGATATAAGAAGTGATGGGATGAGGATGAAGATATATTTATATCAAGTACCAAAAACAAAAGCTAGGACATGACAATGTTTTACATTTGAGCGGAACCCCTTGCGGCGAGATCTCCAAACTCCTGATATTTTAAGCAGTCTTGGATTTGGAAGACAAAGTTACCGAAATAAATTGAGGAAACAAGGATAGTGGTGCAGTCTCAATGCCCTTAAACACTGAGATCAACTTTATCGCACATCTATGAAACATCTCAATATTTATGTTCCTCCCAGGATAACCGGGTTGGATGAGGGAGGCAAGACTACACTTCATCGCAATATGAGAACGTCTTGTCAGTTGCAAAGCTACTTTTTAGAAAGTGAAAAATGGGTTTGGCTCCTATGACCCTACATACGGCGATGCAGGAGCCTTTGAAATAGAGGCGTGGCGGAAAGGAAGAACCCAGTTACTAACCGTCAAGCGACTGATTTACTACTAGGTTTACTTAAAAAGGAACCAAGAAATCCATCTCGTTTTGCAGGGTGTAAAGGGGCTCATTACGCTCTTACTCCCAGAAGCCTCATACTTCATGTTCAACTAAGCTTACCAAGGCACCCCTTACTATTATGAGAAGTTAACCTGCTGCGCAACTGCTCAGCCTCACTGCTAATATCAGCCCTATTTTTGTGTGCCTATTGTCTTACCCTGATAACCCACCATTGTATTTCCCAGTCAGCTACGACTGACTTACTCGAATCAAGGACCATGTCTGATAACCAGTGTTCAGACTCGCATCGAGTTGGTTGAACAAAGCTTGAAGCCACGCTGCAGTACATCTAACTGGTGAAGATGTACCAACGTCATCGCTTCTCTTATCAGTCTCAGAATAGATGGGTCTATTTTCATGCGGTGTTTCATGCGCCATATTTTAGATCGGCTATACACCAAGATTTTCAGCTGCAATTGTCAACCTCTGCTGATTCAAAATCGGGTTCTCGCCAACCGAGTCAAGTGTCTTAGGCAGGAAGGATAGATATAACAACTACCAGCAGAGCCTGGAGTGAACCCTTTGGCTGAGTGGTATGAAAGATAACTATTCTCGTATGCTGCCGTCATATAGAAGTCACACCAGTATGAATACAAGGACTGATTCAGTCATGCGATAAAACCATTAAAGACTACCATGTTCACATTGCGCCCTTTTGTATGTTGCCGGTGAAAATGGCATAGCTCCAGGGGAATTAACAACTCAATTAACATTCCTTGGCCTCCGGGCTTTGAAAAGAAGCACTTGTCCCACCACAGAGGTCTCCACGTACTCAAACTCCTCCAGCAGAGCCTTATCGAACGCCTCTTTTCCATCATCTAGATTGCTAAAGACACCAGTTAGGTTGTACAACCAGATGAGGAGGGCTCCAAGGCGAGTATGTCGAACGGTGTTACCGAGAACTGTTGTTCCAAATAGGGTTCCCGTATCGCTGAGATAAGGCCTTAGGTTGGCGAATGCAGCCCCCTTTTTTTCAGGTGGAACGGGCAAACAGTGTAAGACGTACATGAGCGAAATGGAGTCGAATTTCTCTGTTTTATCAAGCTTGAGCGGAAGGGGGTGCATTACGTCTGCTACCACGCACTCAGTAAGTCCTGGAAGCCCGATGCGGCTTGCGGATATCTGAAGGCACTTGGGATTCAAGTCGACAAGGACCAGCTTCTGTGGCCATATTGCTTCTCTATCTGCGGATAGATTGCGCCGGTGCTCGTCGTCCTCGCACATGGCGGCAGGGAAGTAACCAGTTCCCGGGCCCACGTCCATATGTCTTGGGCCTGCATTTGCTTGGAAGAAGGGGAGCGAAACGGACTTGGTAGGGCATCGCCATGCCAGAAGGCTGGAAAGCAAAAGTACGAAAAAATCGTACACCCAAAGGGTTAGAGAATTATACACATATGCACCGCGCCCCATGAATGATGAAGAGAATATATCAAATAACAATGAAAGTAGGCAAGTGTGCTCTTCTTGATAGGAAACGACGAGTTGGTCAGATGTCGAAACGGTTAACAGAGCACACTTATTACAGAAAACCACCTTGCAAAGGATTACTTCATCTAGCGCCTAGAAAGAAGACCCGTGGATTGAAGGCCAAAGAAGAGCTTAGAAGCCCTGTGCTACTCAGTGCGAGAAATATCATCAAGCTCTAGAGCATTGATGATGGACATCCGTAAGACAGTGCAGCTCGATTGGCAGCGGCACACTATCAAAATGTTAAATAAGGCTGGTGGGAGGCCATCCCAGCTGCACACTCCCATGAGTCTTGGATTTGCTACCCAGGTATTCGTGTGCAGTCCTTCCCCAACGCCCTCAGTGGCGGGTGGACTGAATCATATCGACATGAAAGCATGTACAGGCTGATTCTAGCGTCAACCGCTCTTTGCACATGAACATGAAGGTCATTTGCAAGCGTGAAAGGTAGGTCCTAGAAAATTATTATCAGATTGTTGTCTGGAACTGCAGGATTCGGGTTTTGGATGCCCGCTTTACTTCCACCACGTAATCTGGGTTTAGGTGGGTGGAGTTCTTCGCCATTCGCCGACCATCTTATCCAGATAGTTGCGTCGGAAGGCGTGCTAGGCCCAGAGGATAGGTGATACCGCATGTCGCCCGAGTCAACGTGTGGCAAGCGAGTATATGTTTTTGGCCCCCCCTCCCCCCCCCCCTTTCCCCTCTTCTCTTTGCGTGGTGGAGGGTAGTCTCACGTTGGCAATGGTAAAAAGTCACTATCTATGGCTGGCAAATGAGCAAATCCAAACTGGACCTCTTGACTCACTAGCATCCTCTTTGGTTTTACCGCTCGACTTTTGACTGTCACAAGATCAATTTTCTCTTCCTCCCTGCCACACTTGTATTTGTCTCATTGTCGACTAGCACGTTGCTTCCCTACTAAAAACCAAAATCCATAATGGCGGGATATGAGTCATTTGAAGAAGATTCGAGGCCCGATTGAGGCGGAGTATGTAGGCGAGTAGATGGATAGATGAAGGAGGAAAGCACTAGCAGTCCCTAGATACTCAATTTTTATCCTCTTCTTGATATTGTCTGGACCGCTCTGCTTTCTAAGAAGCATCCATTCATCAAAGCGTAACGTAATGGGCCCTCTACGTTTCACTGTCAAGATAGATCACAAATAGATGGGGAGAGAAAAGAGCTAATTTCAAGAATGAACTTATTCATTTAAATGTGAGAAAACAACTATCCCATTTCTACCGCCGAACGCCAATGAAATTTCAAAGTAATGACTTTTCCGGATCCCAGTGTAAAGGTATATACCAAACGGGTCAGAGGTCGAGAACAAGATGAGCTTTTAGCTCCACAGAAACGGAGGAAGGGGTATTAGAGGTGGTGGTATTGGAAGCGGGAAACCGAATTTTAAACCAGGAGGACACTGTAGAGCCAAAGTAAGTAATGCGCAAATACCCAACGGAATCATACCTCGAGTAGAAATCGCGGTAAGGAAATAGGGAACACTCACGCATTAACACAACCATCATTTTCACAACTGTTGGTAATCTGCGCCCATTTGCCCCATACGACCTTTCCACCAGCAGTGACAAGACCCAACTCACTCACGTTGACTTCGATAATGGTTCCCTTCGTCAGGACGCCGAGTTGCGTGTACATGGGACTCTGAGGATTCTTCTTGACACTAATAATTGGCAGCTGCACAGTAACCCCGAGTTCTGGATGTGTCACGTTCGCCTTCTTATAACGCAAACCCATAGGACGAATGAAGCGCTCGTATTTGACAGGTCGACGAGTGAAATCGTTACCCACAAAGGTAGGCTTTGTAATCACTCGTTTCCATGACTTCTTCGCTGTCTTCTTTCCTGTTTTAACCACTTTGAACATCTCCTCTTCGCTGATACCCTTCACCCTGGGCAGAGGAACAGCAAATTTAGCTGCCTTCTCTGCTCGCTTGTCCTTAATGGCACTGGAGAGGGCTTTCGCATTTGTTGGCTGTGATCGATCAAGCAAATAGTTGGGTAGAGGGGTCGACGAGGGTTCGGTAGGTGCGGCGGATTTCACATCTCGTTCTTCTTGCGCACGAATGCGTTTCTTCATCTGAATCTTCTCCGAATGGCGCTTCTTCTGATACAGCTTGGCCCGGAGACCGCGCAGATTTTGCGCATCTTGAGATTGTTTATGCCCCTCGCGGGCGGTACGTTTGCGGATGCGTTCCTCGTGGTCGAGGCTGAGGGTCATAAATTAGCACCCCTAGGATGGTGAAGAATTGGTATAAGGGTCATACGAACCGCTTCCCGTGCTGTTTCTGCCATGTTTCGATATACCTATCGACGTATTAGCATCATCCAAGAGCTCGCAAAATTGCAACAGATCGGTGGGCAACTGACTCGTTCTGAGGCTGTAATTTTCGAAATCAATACGTTAGTAATTTGAACACACATCAGAAAATACATAGGGCCAGCTTACCATCTTGAACAAAAAGTATGAAGCACAGAATCTCTGTTGCTAGCTCCCTCTTCCTGTGGAAAAAAGTGAGGTTGGGGAGATATCGATAAAAGTTATGATCTCTGCTTATCAAAAAATTCACGTGATATTGATAGCTAGCTCCCACGTGATATTCCGGCGACCGAAGCGGCCAAAAGTGCAATCCGGTCCAGCAGTATTTTCTCTCCTCTGTCTTGAATGCATAATGAGGCAATCGTTCTTGACTTCCGCAATTACACCTGCGCGCGATCGTCAATTAGGCTAACAGTCTTAGCTACGGTGTGATTGAATCTTGTCCCTGGCACATATTATAACCATCATGTTGTCGAGGTCATTCCGGACCGCCCTTGACGCACGGTGGTCGGCTCTCCCCTTCCAGACCACCATTGTCCCAGCGCGACGAGCATGTCTTCACCAGGCCTCCTCCACGACACAATTCCAAGCAACACAGCCGGAAGTACCTCCAGAATCCTCATCAATAAACAATGAGCAAGCACAGCCGTCGTCTTCCGCCGAAACGAGCTCGGGGCAAGAGCATGATGCTTCGATATCAGTTCCGCAAGGCAAGCTGCCAATTCCGCCAACCTTCACAGCTCCCCTTAAACTCACTCCATCCTTAACCGAGCTCCTCCCTCTCCTCGCTACTCAAACACCGCACTACATAACCGCCCATCTCCATGCGCGCCCTTATCTCGTCACCGCTGGCGACACCGTTCGCCTTCCCTTCCTCATGGCAGATGTATATCCCGGCGATATTCTCCGATTCAACCGCGCGTCGAACGTTGGTTCTCGGGACTTTACATTGAAGGGTGCACCTTATGTCGACGAACGTCTATTCGAGTGCAGGCTTCGGGTGCTCGGCACGGAATCAGAGCCTTTGCGTATCAAGGAGAAGACGAAGAGACGACAGAGGCACGTGCAGAAAATCAAGAGCAAGCACAAGTACACGATTCTGAGGGTGATGGATGTGAAAGTAAAGGGAGTCGATGAGTTGGTCAAGGAAGGAGCTGAGGTTGTCAAGGAGTGAAAAGGGGGTGTAAGGGGTGTATTTATAGTCAAAGTCTGGTTTTTGGGTTTGATATGCTTTTCCCCTTCGTGGAGAAGATTTGTAACAATATAACACATTCTGGCTTGTTATGCTGTTCAATGCAGTGATTTTTACTACAAACTGCGCGCAGGCGAGCCGCCAGAAGACTGCGACCCAGCCTTTTCCATTCTTTCCAGCAAGACATAGCACGACATATTGAAGTGGGAGGCGATGATAATGTTGAGAACGGCGAAGTTGAACATGTCCTAAAGTACGGCTCTCAAAATTTCCATCAGGCACTGGAAGGATAGTAAAGCTGAAATTATCTATACATCAATAATCAAATCATTAAGGTTCCTGTCTTCACAAAAAAAAAAAAGGATCATTGCACATGGCTGGAGGCGCCCACATTTCGAAAAAGAGGTATGAAGACAAAACACCAAACTGCGCTCGAACGCAGCAAAAACGTAGACCCAAGAAGACAAGAACACGGGCGAAAGTGATGTCGTTTTATTCAAAAGTTCCAAACCAGAAACGCTCCAACACCGCGAATCCAAAAGGGGACGAAAAACACCAAAAAGGAGATATGTGTATAATAAACGGTATCCAAGACCGAAGGCAGCAGAATCCAAGAACGTACGTCCAAAAACTATCTTCGAGCACCTTCTTCAAATGATTTCTTGAGCTGTGAGAAGAATCCAGCGGGCCACGCAGCCAGCTCCTTTTCCGTGGGCTGGCCTTTGGCACCACAGTGTTGAGCCACGCTAGACACAATTTTGCGCAGCGAATCCAGGGTTATGGGAACCGTGCCGTCAAGTTGCGTCTCTGAGTACAAATACGGATCCCTTTCACTCAAAAGTTCCTCGACCGTTGGCCGTAGGCTTTGATCGCGCTGTAGACACAGCTTGAGCGTGCGAAGGAGACCAGATGGTACGGGTACTCCTCCAAGACCGAATACAGGGAATTGTATGACGACGTTCGGATTTGGAATAGACATGATGCGTTCAAAATGTTTCGTGATATGTCCAAAAGGTGGTTTCCCGTACACCATCTGATAGAGGATACATCCCAAACTCCAGACATCGCTTGGCTTTCCTAATTTCATTATCTTGCCGACGCTGGATGGCAAGCCAAGAGCTGCGTTGCAGTCAACAAGAGCTTCCGGGGACATATAATTGGGAGTCCCGATCTGCTGCTCTCGATGGACATTGACGGTATGATCTTGAATAGCATTGGCGATGCCGAAGTCGATCAATTTGAGACTCCCTTTGGCAACAAGGAAGTTTGCCGGTTTTAGGTCCGAATGGACGATATCAAAGTCATGAACGGATTTGACACATTCAAGCATCTCTTTCCAATAGTATCGCGTGAACACGGGATCGAACACAGCATCTTCAGTGTTTAGGCGAAGTGTGAGGACTTTGTGCAGATCCGATTCTCCCATTTCCATAAGCACACAAAGTGAATGTTTATCTTCGTTGATTTCCCAATCGAGAAGGCGGACAACGCGATCCACGTTCTCGAGTTTTCGTAAAAGATCGATCTCTCCCTTGTATCCGGCGAGCGCCATGGGGTCAACGTCCTCCAAATTTACTCGTTTCAGGGCGAAGATCTTGCAGTTTTCGGCCATTACGCGATATACTCTCGAGCTGCCACCTCGCCCGATACAGTCTAGTTTCGTAAATACCTTGCGGTTTACCATGACTTGATTCCTCCTCCTGCGGGACTGAGATGAAGTTGCGGCGCCTGCAGTTGCTGTGGCTGTCTCCAAGACACTCATTTTAGGCGGCGGCGGAGGTGCAGGTCTATGGGGGGTATTATTGCTCCTAGCCTCGAGTGCTTTCCGTGGTGAGGCTGTTTCTGCGACCAGCTTATCGGGGGCTTTTCCATCATCGCGTAGAGCAGAGACTTTGTTAGCCCTATCCAAAAGGCCAAGACCATTGGACTTTGACTTCTTGAATGTGGGTGGGGGCTCGTTTTCCTGGTCATTTTTGGCTGGTAATGCAAAAGGCGGAATCTGATAGACTGGCTTTATATCGTTGAACGGTTCCAGCAATCTATCGTTCCTTGTCCCTGAAGCCGACTTTGATCCTGAGCTTAATAACTTGCGTGAAGAGGATCTCGACGAGCCATTCTCCAGAGGTTCCTCTCTAGGCAGAGAATAATGTGGTGTGCTGTGTGTGGGAACGGGGGACACGCGATATTTCTCTCTGCGAATAGGGATGTCATCCTTCTCAAGATAAGCATCTTGATGCGCCTCAGATGGTTGCGGTTCCTCTTCTGACTGAGGACTAATGCCTTCGTCACTAGGCATGGGTTCTGGATTTTCTTCACTCTGCCGTCGAATAACACCCCGTCGGATAGGCCCATTAAGAAAAGAACCTGTTAACCTGCCAACCCTCTTCACTCGTAACGAGCTGTGCATTCCTGGCTCCTCTCCAGCCCTCGATCGTAATAGAGAAGTTGTACCGGACCGGATATAATGGTCATTCCCAGCCTTGCGTTGATGGTCTTCGTTCGAAGAATAAACGTCCCCCACACGATTGTCTTCGACTGAGTCGTGTCCACTTGACCTGTTTGCCGTGGGGGAGGTAGATATAGGTGAGCGTGAATGGCTTCTGGAACTCGTAACACGCACATTTCTCGTCCGTGGGCCAGGGGTGATGAAGTCGCTTTGCTGGGCCCCCGTTGATCCCAAACCCTTTTCATCTTCTCTCTGTAGAAAAGAACCCTCCCTGCTCGTGGTACCCGATGATCGACGCGAGGCAGGGCTCACTCTCACCACTCGGGGCGACGGGCTTCCATTTGCGCGCTCCCGGGGAGAAACAATTCGAACTTGTCGTCCGTTATTCACACTTTCGTTCATAATCTTCTTATTTTCCGCATTTCTCCCAATTCTTTCATGGTCGGGAGAGTTATCCAAGCCCGACACATCTTGTCCAAGTAATGCCTTCACAGACGCGCTGAACTTAATGGGCGCCGGAACATCGTCGTCTGAACTATCTCCGATTGAGTATGCTCTGGATCGCGGCATTAAGGATGAGCCACGGTACATCGAGGGAATTCCTTCCTTAGGTGATCCTCGCGTTCGAAAGATCTGGGATGCTGTTCTTCGCGGTAGTTGTCGTGAAGGCGGTCTGTGGTATGATAGCGAGTCGTTATGCGTCAATGGCAAGGGCGTCGGAGAAGTTGTTGCTGCCATGTTAAATGTTCGCGACGTGTCAAATTAGACATCGATATCCGCCAGGTCAATCGTCGATTAATATTTGCTGTCGTCGAGAGTTAATCACGAATCTCAAATCGTGAGAGCTGGTGGGAGCATGGACATTGTGGAGTTCGATGATAAACCACGTGACATATAAACATCTCGTTGCCATAGCGACGGTGGGTCAGGACCCATCATCAGCACCAGAGCTCAAGCATGACTTCATTGTAGCAAGCAAAGAGAAAATTGAGGACTGCTTAGAGGGTAGATAGTGGATAGTAGTCTAGTTCTAAAGCGGATAGCTATGTGGAGCGAAGGAGCGAAGGAGCGGTTTGTCACAGCGGAACACAGCAGAACTATGAATGGAAGGTGCGTGGTTTCATGAAAGTGCTTTAAGACTTGTGAAGAATAGTACTGGATATGTACCATTGGAACTATCTATCAAAGAAAAGCAATTGGTATCCAGTCCTCATGTTCCTCCTCTAGAAATACCTCATTCATAGAACATGAAAGGAGAGTGCGAACGAACCCTAAGATGGGGTTTCCATATGGCCCTTAAACCGTGCCTGGTCTGTGCGCGGGAACTTGGATAAAGGCGGGAATCAAGAGGCGTGACAACGTGAAGGGAAGCTTGAGAAGTAAGGATAATCATGGAAGTCCTAAAGCAATTGCAATAGGACGCCGATAAGCAGCACAGACTGCCGATGGGCCCCAAGTGGCCTTGGCCTGTCCGCGCTGGTATTTCGACTTACTCCGGCTTTGAGGTTGGCTTCTCCCCCTAGCTCGTCCGACGCATAGCCTTGACTTTCTCTCGGAGGAGTCTTTCACGTAGTTCGGTCGAACTCAACCTAGCTGCCGTTTTAGTTGGGTTTGTTCGCTTCTCCTGTAATGAACTTGTTAGCAACCCGGGGTAATGCAGATACGTAAAGGGGAAATGATAAGAACAATGGAAGGCTCGCTAACAAACATCGGGTGTATATTGATATTCAGTGACCCACCTCATTAAGGCTTTCGGTCTTGTCATTTTTACTTTCAGAGTCGATGCTGTCTCGAGGTGGTGACGGAGAACGCTGGGAGGGTTCTTTGTCTGAATCAGCCATCCTTTGTCGTTTTTCTGCAGGTAAGGAGACTGAGGGGCTTCTATGTTGCCTTCTACCAACTGGGGCATATCTTTCAATCGATTGATGCCTTTTTCTGCCGTCTCGAGCCCGTGGACTGTGAGACCGAGATCGAGATCGCGATCGCCGACGGTCAGGAGACACACTACGGTCCCGAGATCTGCTCCTGCTGGGGCCGTGTCGTCGACCGTTTCGGTTCTGGCTTCGGCTCAGGCGATGGCGGCTATGGCGGGAATTTCGGTCCTTAGCAATATCAGCCCGTGATTCTCTTTTGTCATCTTTAGCGTCATAAGATGGTGATCTTCTCCAACGACCTCCTCTCCCCCCACGTCTGCTACTACTCGAGCGCGAGCGTGAATGAGAGGATGATCGTGATCGAGATCTCGATAAAGATGTGTCACGGCGTCCACGACGCCCACGGTATCTTGGAGACGGGGAACCAGTGCCCCGCGAGGAAGGTGTCGAGTATCTTCTGCGGCGTCTATGAGGAGAACGCGACCCGGAAGGGCCATTCCGGTCAACGACGTCACGACTTGGGCTCCGCTTTCTTCGTCTTTTGTTATCTCTTTTATCGGGTGAAAGGGAACTGGTAGGAGACCGTCTGTATCGACGATCTCTTGATCTTTCCCAGCGACGCTTGCGGGGTGGAGAACGGGAATGTGAGCGAGAGGCCGATCGTGAGGGAGAACGAGATATCGACCTTGACCTAGATCTTGACAATGAACGCCCTCTGTCCTCACTCCGTCGCGGCCCTCTTCCACCAGAAGGAACGTATATGTCTGCTCCTCGTCGACGAGGACCATCACGGAATCTGTCTGGGCTTCTCCATCTAGGTGGTGGTGGTGAACGGGAGCCCCTTGTGTATCGACGGTCCATATCTCTCCCACCGCCCCATCGTCCGCGGCCACCACGGCCCCGTTCAGCACGTTCCCGCTGTCGAAGGGCTTCCAGCTCGCTCTCGCGCGTCCGCTCCTCCTCCTTTAGCCGGCGGGCTTCTTCAGCGGCTTTTTCTGCGTCGAGCTGTAAAGGTCAGCATTTATAGGCTATAGTGACATTCTTGGAACATCGTACTGACCTTTTCTTGCATCAATTCAAGCTTCTTTGCTTCGAGCAGTTCCTTCGGAACACCTTGAGGATTGCTCTGCGCGCTAAGGCACAGGTTCCATAGCTCCTTGCAAAACTTGGGAGTATCTTTATCCAAAAATCCGGTGAGCTGAATTTGCAGGACTTTAATATCTGGCTGTTAGATAGAATGTCATTAGCACTAGTCCTCAGCAAGACTATCGGCAAGTAGCTTGAACTCACGAATCGCGAGCCCTCGAGTAGGTTAAAACAGAGCTCAATTACAACGTCATCCTCATTTCCCAATATATTCGAGATCTTTCCAGCAATCCATCTATAGACGAGGGCCATCATCAGCATTGTCACACGTGGGAAGGCGAGACAATTCCCGAGTACTCACTTCTTCATCACCTCAATATTGACCTTTTTCATGTCCACCTTCTGGTTGAATTCGGGTGGGAATTTGGTCTGCTTAAGCAGTTTTTTATCCACGCTTGCCGCCATAGTGACAACAGAGGTAGACAAAAGGTATAGTGCTGGAATGTGTTGCTGAACCTAAGTTGCGAACTGGGGAGAGGTGTGTCTCAGCGTCGGTTCCTTGCCGGGCGGAGTGACCGAACGCGTTCCTGGTCTTCCCAGCTGGCCGTGACACGGAAGAATAATTGTCCGGTTTATCGGGCGTCTAGACCGCCAAGTAAAGCCGATAAGGACGACCACAGATAGGATGCTACAAAGAAGTAGGGTATGATTGATGGCAAGAACAGGCTCTATTGCCCCTATATCTATGGACTCTATATAGTAGGGGACACCGACATGTGGTCAATTGTCCCGACGTCTCCAGAATCGCCGGCTACATTCCAGCGGAGATGGTGCCCGCATGCTGTCAGCCTCCGCGAACCTCACGATGGGCTTCCAGTTCTCTCTTTCCCAGTCTACGCCATTCCTCTCTCGCGCCAGCTCGCTTGCATGCTGGAATTGGCAAGCCTCAGTCATCATGTATGTGCCGACTGACCATCGACTCCGCACTCAAATAGTCCATAACTCTGTGCGTTGACTCGACAGCGTAATTATCACCTGTGTAGTCTTCTCACTTATTATATCCAGCAACCCAAGCATTTCCCACGTCTTTCTGCAGTAAATACGATCAGGATGTTCCCTATGAACGCAATCCCTTGAATCCAGCGGAACACAGTTCAGACATTCAGACACCCTCCTTATATTTCCAACTCCCGTAGCACACGATTTACATCAAATCTAGCCCTCTGTAGCTCCTCGCCAACCGCATCGTGTCCGCCATGGAGCTGTTTCGATTTCATCTCATTATGTAGCTGGACAAGGTCCTTCGCACGCTGAAGTTCGGAGTTGCTCTGCGACTCGGGGCTATCGACCCTGTTCGTATCTCCAGACACGGATTGCTGAGTTGTCTCAGGTTTAAGGATGGTTTTATGTACGTTGACTAGAGCGACAGCTTCTTCGTGGCCCTATGGCGTGGACGGAGCGACGTTAGAGAGGAACACATGGCTGGACTTTGAGAATGAGCACGCAACTCACACAGACTCTCAATGAGGTCAAGTCGGAAAGAACTTCGGCGACCTGCATTATGATGACCTCGTAATCGTAGAGGACTGGGCGTATGTGACGTGGATTGTGGAAGTTGACCGCAGTTTATCAAGGGTGTTTACACCGGAGAGCTCTGTGTCTCGAGAGGTCCTCCATACTCCCACGTGATCGCAGTTCTCGGCCAAGTGCCGAGGCGCTGATTGGCTAGTCTCGGGAGCTAGGCAGAGCGGCCTCCGCTGCCGATGATGGAATGCGACTCTGACTGGGCGCAAGGGGATGCTCGCTGATACTTAAATAGGACCACATTCTCACTGGGCGACCTCATCTGCGTCATAGAAGAAAATACCTGACTATTTCACTTAAAATTTACAATGGCTTCCATAAGAGCTAATTGCCGAAAGGTCATTTGTATCGGCCGGAACTATGCGTATGTTTCCGTCCCTCCCCCGCCCGCTTTCTCCGCAACCCGCAAGAGCAGCATAAACAACCCCATTGCAAAGCATTCTTAAATCGATGATATATGTACAACTGCTAACCAACCTCCCATGAGGGCCTTCTGGCTCCGGAAGGGCACACTAGATACGCAGCGACCACATTGCCGAGCTAAACAACACCCGGCCCAAGCAGCCATTTTTCTTCCTTAAGCCTCCATCGTCAATCTTGACAGCAGGAACCGGCCCCGTCCTAAGACCCAAGGGCGTGAGTCTACACTATGAAGTCGAATTAGGTCTAGTGATGGGCAAGCGGCTGGTAGATTTCGACCCAAAGGACGAACAGGGCGCTTTGGACGCTATTTCCGGTACGGCTTCACAGATATTTATATAGTCAACCGCGCTCTGCTAACAGTTTATTTTCTTTTTTTTGCTGTATGTAGGCTATGTCGTCGCCATCGACATGACCGGCCGCAACGTCCAAGAAGCCGCCAAAAAAGCCGGACTACCCTGGACCATCGCCAAGGGCTTCGACACATTCCTCCCCATCAGCTCTTTTATTCCCAAATCACTCATCCCCAACCCGCACGATGCGACACTAAATCTATCTGTGGACAATGCCGTTCGCCAGTCTGACAGCACCAGCCTCATGCTATACCGCATCCCGCAACAACTAGCAGAAATTTCGCGGGTGATGACACTGGAAGAAGGGGATTTGGTGCTTACTGGCACGCCAAAGGGCGTTGGGGAGGTGAAGGACGGACAGGTCATGCGTGCGGGGATTTCCGTGGGCGGGAAGGCCATTAATCAAGGGGAGATTGAGGTTCTGGTTAAGGATAGGACTGATGGAAGATTCCAATTTGTGGAGTAATTGGAAATCAAGGGGGGCGTGGGTGAGTTAATTTTTCAGCAGACGATGTGCTGCTCTGTATATACTTTCATTTTTGCCAGACATATAGACCGTGGGTTGATAGAAGATATCTCGCTTGCCTTCTGACCGTATATCATCTCGGGATGCGAGGCCCTCCTTCCTCTTCTCCCTCAACAGGCCAGACCAGCGGGATAACTCTGCGCTTCTTCTTCTTCTTCCTGCTCGCCTTTCCAGGTTCCCGTCCGTCTCGTTTTCTTTTGCCCTCGTTATCACGCAGTATTTCATTCTTCATGAAAGCTCTCACGACGTTCCATCTCTCTCCATTTTGCCCTAGTTTCTTCTTCAATGCAAATTGGAGCTTGTGATCATTTAACCCGTCCGAGAACATGGCGACCACAAGATCCTCTGCAACAGGATCCTGGAACTCTTCGACAACTGATTCCCCCAGAGCGATATAAGCAGAAAGAGAGAGAGAGCCTTGGCGAAGTGTTGTCAAGAGGCGGTCCTTTCTTTCGGGGGTCGGAGTGCTGGGAGGCGATGATAGAAGTGGTAGCTGAACCTGCGTTGTTGCTGATTCAGTCGGGAGGGGAAGCGAATCTGGGACAAGTAAGGGGGACCCGTGGGGTGTTGGTGTGTGAACTTGGGATACTGTGGGTGTGCCTGATATAGTAGAGGGGATGGTGATGTGGTCTGGCGTTAACTGCCTTCGGCATAGGTGTCGCTGACCCGTGCTGAGTGAAGATGATTTAGGTACCTGGGTCATTGCTAAATCTTGCACCGGAGGACCTTTGGGCATTGGGAGGTATTAGATGCAGCAAGAATAATAATCAATTCAAGAAAAATAATCGTAAAACGAAGCCCAAAACTCGTCAAAACACAAGTCGAAACATGCAATGCTCACTCACCCGTACCCATCCGTATCCGCATCCGCAAATCATCAATCGTCTCCCTAAGGCCCTTCACCTCCTGCAATATATCGCCCTTAAACTTCACCTCCTCCTCCAACTTCCCACGCAGCTGCTCCCTCTCAGCTCCACAAGACTCATGTCCCTGCTTCAACGTATCCACCGACTCTTTTACACGTTCGATATCCCTCCTTATATCACCAATAGCCGTCTCCAATGCCTCTAGCCTCGAAGTCAAGCTGTTGAAGGAGGAGATTGTGGCGTCCGTAGAAGCAGACGCTGAGGTCTCGAGTGCAGTTAAGCGCGAGAGTAGCACTTTGTGCTCACGGCGAAGTTGGTGTGCCCAGAGCAGAGATGCGGGGGACATTGTAATGTCACCTGCTGTGCTGGGGTTTGCGGGTGAGAAATCCATCCTGCGGACTTTCTTCCAATGCTAACATGTGCTATAGGGGTTTACCAGGGGCTCAAGGATCTCCTTGATGAGTAGTTAGACAGTAGGTGAATGTAATTTAGATAGATATACAGTCGTGCTCGGAGCACATGAGCATGCCTGGGAATAGATTGGAGATGGGGGTTGATAACATGTAAGTGTTGAAGGGGATGTATGGTTGTGACGAGCAGAAAACCCGCAGCAGCAAGACAGGGGGACGAACCCTTCTCCGCAACACCTCCTCGGTGAGCCGAAAACCACAACGAGAACTCCGTAGAATCCTATCCTCTCGTCCGTCGAGTTTGCATTTCAATGGCCTTCGAATACGAAGTAGATTTAGGTAGCAATACCTCAGTGGGTACTTCCGGCTAATGAGAAGGCTGTATTTTGCTGGCAATAAAATATGCAAGTTTTCCCAGTCGAGGGGGATATCGTCAGAGAGAAAAATGCAAGCAGTCGAAAATAAGGGCAAGGTGTGGAAAGAGCAAAAGATAAATCATTGAAACTGGAATATCATTGACCTCTATCTATGGTAGACACGATATGAGAAGTGGGCGGAAGCCAATGTAGGCGCACAACACTACACCGCCCCAGCCATGCTCTCAACTTGCCTGCATCATTCAGCGCGAAGCTCGCTGAAATCCCCTGTAGTTGCCCAGTTTCCATGCCTGTAATAAGCTTCCCATTCTAGTCATGAGCGGCGTGGTGGTAGGGAAAAGGGAAGACAACGAAAAGCGCCCCGAATGAAATGAAAACAACCTCGCAAATTTTGTCCAGTCCCATCTCCCCTGATTAAGTATGTATCGCATGCCATGCTTAACCAAGTGTGCAAGACTAGGTAGTACACAGTAATGAAAAGGAGACATAAACTAGCTTTAGGGAATTTGGAAAAAGAGGAAAGAAAAATTGATAGAAAACAGGAAAAAAAACATCTTTAATGAGAGCGAACACGCAAAGCAAAATAGGAAATCATCTGCACATGACAACAGACGCCTTCATGCAACAAAGCACAACTGCGTCATTTCGTCCAAGTGCAATAAAACACATGCATGTCATTGAGAGCAAAAACAACCCACGATACGACTTTTGAAAAAAAGGAAGAAAAAAAAACTGCCATGCATTCATCCACTATCAACAATCAAGGCGATGAGCACATCCCTTCACTGAGATACCTGTGTCATGATACCAGAAGGGGCACGCCGGGGGAATTAGTACCTCGAGGAAAATGACGGAAAGGGAGACAGATCGGAGAAGGTAGGGCGTTTAGATGAGGTCTGCGAACAAAGCAGTTAGTACGGCATTTACAACAGTCGACAATATTCAAGGTATACATACCGGCAACGTTCATGGGCATCTCCTCGATTTGAGTGCTGTAGAACTGCTCAATCTCTCTCATCATGCGAACATCGTCAGCGGTGACGAAGTTGATAGCAACACCCTTACGACCGAAACGACCACCACGACCAATGCGATGGATGTAGTTCTCGCGGTTGGCAGGGAGATCGTAGTTGATGACAAGAGACACCTGCTGGACATCAATACCACGAGCCAAGAGGTCAGTCGCAATGAGGACACGCGACGAGCCGGAGCGGAACTCCTTCATGATAACATCACGCTGGGATTGTTCCATGTCACCGTGCATGGCAGAGACAGTGAAGTCACGAGCAGTGAGCTTGTCAGTGAGCCAGTCAACCTTTCTTCGGGTGTTGCAGAAGATAACGGCCTGGGTGATGGTAACAGTCTCGTAGAGATCAGAGAGGGTGTCAAGCTTCCAGTCCTCCTTCTCGACGGCGATGTAGAATTGCTTGATACCTTCGAGGGTAAGCTCGGCCTTCTTCACCAAGATGCGGACAGGGTCGCGCATGAAGCGGGTGGTGACCTCAAGGACGTCCTGGGGCATGGTGGCCGAGAGTAGGACAACCTGGGTGGATTGGGGAAGGAGCTGGAAGATATCATAGATTTGCTCGGTGAAACCACGCTGTATAATCATGTTAGTTTTGGCTGAGGGATAGTTTCAAAGGTTTGTATGAGAACTCACAGAAAGCATCTCATCGGCTTCATCAAGGACGAACATCTTCATGTGATCGGTCTTGAGGACGCGACGCTGAATCATGTCTTGGACACGGCCAGGGGTACCAACAACAAGCTGGGGACCATCCTGGAGAGCCTTCATATCGTCACGGACGTTGGTTCCGCCAATGCAAGCATGGCACTCAATGCTCATGAAATCGCCAATAGCGACGACGACCTTCTGGATCTGCTGAGCCAACTCGCGGGTAGGAGCGAGGATGAGAGCCTGGCAAGCCTTGAGGCTGGGGTCGACCTTCTGCAGGGCAGAGATGGAGAAAGTGGCAGTCTTGCCGGTACCAGACTGGGCCTGGGCAATAACATCGGAACCTGAAATTGGCCGTCAGAAACCGAACTGTGCTTGGTTTTTGGATGAGTGAGAATTTGTGTAAAACGCACCCTTGATGACAGGCATAATAGCACGCTGCTGGATAGCAGAGGGACGCTCGAAACCATAGGCATAGACACCTGTATAGAAGCGAAAAATATGATTAGCCTCAGCCCCCAGAAAATCTTATATCAACTGCAGTGAGAACGTACCGCGAAGCAGCTCAGCCTTCAGGCTCATAGCGTCGAAGGAGTCGGTAATCTCGTCATAGTTAGACTCGATTTGACCTGTTCAGCAAAATGTTAGTATTGGTCGTGTCTTGTCGCCTTTTTTGCGCAGCACTATGGTGTAAAAATTGCAAATGGCATGGTTGCCACCAGGCGGAAATCTTCACCGAGGCGCGTCTCTAATGCGACAACAGGAGTAGGAGGGGAGGAGCAAACCCACCTTCCGGGATCTCCTCGAGACCCTTATCATTGGAAGCCATGATTGCGGTTTGGTGTTTGGGAGATCACAGGTGACAACTGTGATCTAAAGTGCGATGAGGGGTTGTTGTGAAGGTGAAGGACTAAAGCCACCAAGGAATCCCTGCAGGAATGTGCCTGTGGCTAAAGGAATAAAAACTGGTGAAGACTGAAAAAAAAACTAGAAGCCTATACTCTCTGTAAATGAGAGTATGCGAGGATCTAGTTGTGGAAGATGGGGTTTGTATGATGAGTTATCTGTTGTGATGAGATGTGGTGGAAAAGATGAGAAAAAGTGCAAAGGGATCTTGGAAGAAAGAAATATCTTTTGGGCTTGTCCACCAGGGAATTTTTTATCTTAGCGCGGCTAAGGGCCAATGGAGTACCCTAGCCACTAGCAGCATACCCTTTGCAACCATGACAGCAGACACCACCCCAAGAAAAATTCTAAATTTTGCCTCCCAACGTCCATGCTTCTTGACCCTACAACCCTACAATTACTCGAGCAGATGATCTCGATATTAATAGAAGCCTACTTGGCATACGATGTAGTAGTATTAGGTAGTTTTTCTTGAGTATTGGTTCTCCATCCCATTGTAGTCGCTTACAGGTGCATCTTTCGATTTTTTTTTGTGAGGGGGAAGAGTCCTGCCCAACCAAAGAAGTCGCCGCATCAGACCAGACCCCGCCAAGACTTGCCGGTTTTGTCATTGCAATGGGGTTAGGGCTTCATCCATGCTGAGTAGGATGTCATAGCGATATCAAACTCGACGGCAACAGACGGACAAACTGGTATCCCAGCTGCTCTGTCTCGATCATACCATTGACCATGATAAATAGCACCGAGTCATCGACCAGTCATTGCCAATTGGCTGGAAATGAGCCAACAGTGACGCTACTATCGACTGCGTCCGCCTACCAGGCAGGAGCCGCAGATAGCGAAGGCTATGCGGAGGAGCAGCTTCACGACGCAGTTCCTACACATCCCCTTGGCGTAAAACCGTCAGGGAATGCTCTTACCGCGTCTCATGATCTCAAGGCAGCAATTGGGGGGTTCGCAGCCCTTCCAGACGAAACACTCCTGGTTCTTCTAGAGTATCTTGACAGCTCTTCGTTGCGACGGTTGGGGGCGACGTGCAAGGCATTATCTGCTTTCTCGAGGTCGGAGGAACTATGGAAAGCCCTGTTCATTGAGTAAGAGACCCCGTAGACCCAATGGCAGAAGGGTTACTAACTTCAGTGATAGGAAATCACCCACCAACTTTACATGGCAAGGGACGTGGTACTCTACATATCTCAACCTTCCTCCGTCCAAAGTGGCCTCTCCAGACTGCTCGAACCTATTCTCTGACACCCTATACCGGCCATTCTACTGCGCATACACCACGTTAGATACCTATACTAGCAACATCCCCACCAAGAACCAAATCCCAAGGCTACCCAACCTGACTGCAGCCGAATTTGACGAATCTTGGACCGATCGACCGTTTATCCTGACTGAACCCGTTCACGAATGGCCAGTGTACAAGGACTGGTCGACGGAGTTGTTGCTACAAAAGTATGGCGAAGTTGACTTCCGCGCAGAGGCCGTGGACTGGCCCTTCAAGACCTATGTAGACTACATGAACAACAACTCCGACGAAAGCCCCCTTTACCTATTTGACCGCAGTTTCGTCGCTAAGATGGATTTGTCTACCACCACCACCACCAACAGAGCAGGGAAACCACAAGCATTCTCGCCTCCAGCCTGCTTTGGCGAAGACCTCTTCGCCGTTCTAGGTTCCCAGCGTCCGGACAATCAGTGGCTCATCATTGGGCCCGCACGCAGCGGCAGCACATTCCATAAAGACCCCAATGCGACAAGTGCATGGAACGCCGTGCTGAGCGGCGCAAAATACTGGATCATGTTCCCTAGCAGCCCATCCACGCTACCTCCACCTCCTGGCGTCTATGTCTCCGCAGACCAGAGCGAAGTCACCTCTCCCCTCAGCATTGCTGAATGGCTGATTAATTTCCACTCCGAGGCTCGAAGAACGCCAGGTTGTCTGGAGGGCATTTGTGATGAAGGAGAAGTCCTGCACGTGCCCTCTGGATGGTGGCATCTGGTCGTCAACCTTAGCCCATCGATCGCCATAACGCAAAACTTTGTCCCGAAAAATCACCTTGTTTCAGCGTTGGATTTTTTGAAATACAAATCCAACCAAATCTCGGGGTTCAAGAAGGATGTGGAAGATCCCTATGCAATATTCGTGGAGCGGATGGAAGATGCATACCCTGATTTGCTGGAACCGGCACTCAGGGAAATGGAGGGTAAGCGGAAACGGAAATGGGATGAGATTGTGCATGGGGGTGAGGATGAAGATGCCGAACAGGCTCAGGGAGGTGGCTTTAGCTTCGGCTTTGGCGGCGATGACAGCGATGTTGAGGTTCCATGATGCATGCATATATGCTGGACCAAAGAAAAAAGTAATTACACTTATATAGATAGATCATTGTATAGTAAGGCATCCGATATTGTATATATAGAATCTCCCAAAATTCGTTCTTGAAAAAAGCTCCAGCGTCCACCCTTCCAAATAGAACCGCGTTGCACGGTTCTCCTCGTTCTTAGGAGCTGAAATATTATCAGTTCCTAGTTCGCATCGCGTTCACTGCCCAGCATCTTAGATAGCTCAGTGACACGCGACAGTCTTTGTAGCCGATGCACCTCCAAAAGCCATGTACCCGACAAAAGCACCAACAGCAACAGACAGCATCACCCAACCATTGTACGTCATAAAAAGGAGCCTAAAACACGCCAAGGGGTTCAGTATTCGCATCAAATAGTCTCCATTTCACCTCTCCTCAGGGACGCTCTAGGCCCCAAACCGACCCCGTTTCCCCTCGGCCACCAACCAAAACATACAAAATAAAATAGGGAGGTAATGGCAACTCACATGATAAAAAAGCTATAAAACACCTGGATCGCATATAGCGTCGCGAGGACGACCTTGCTTCTTCTCTCGCCCCCGGCTCTCCTAGCTGTGAGGAGCAGTGAGCTTGTTGACTCTTGATGAACAACGCGGTCGGTGAAGGAAGAAGTTGGAAGAGTATTATCCGGGTGAGTAGTATTATCTGGTGGGATCTCGGCATCTTGGTCTTGCAGGCAACATATAATACCGAAGAACAGTTGATGAGCCGTTCCTTTTTATATAGCGAAAGAGAGGGGGGGAGGAGAAGCAAGATGGTATGACGGGGCATTGCTTAGAAGGCCAGGATGGGATGATACATTATTCGCATTCTTCTTGGGATATTGTGTAATGAGGGGGAGGGGGAGGGAAGCATGCGACCGCATAACCCAGACGAAGCAACAAAAGAGAAACTCGAGAGACATACCTGTATATTGGCCGGGCACGGTGTCCTTCACAACCGGTCTCCGAGACGCTTCATATCGCCTAGTGATTTCCCTCACAGCCTCATATCCAGCTGTCAATAGCACAATGGCAACGAGCGAAAGCAGGAGGGAAAATGTCCCTGTAACGCGCCACTGGCGGAAAATGATACAGAGGTTCTTAGAAGACCAGGTGAACAGCATCTGTTCGAAAGAGAAAGGCCAATTAGCTCAAGTCGACGGAGAGGACACGAAGGGCTGGGGACTAGAGCATACATTCATATCGCATGTATCGCCATCCATATCGCCGTGTCCATGGTCGGTGCTGTGCATTGAATGATCCATTGTGCCGTTTACAACTGCTGGTATGGGCTTCGTTTGGGACGTATAGGGAGCGAAAAGTGCTAGTCGAAGAGACGATAGGGAATGGAAAAAAAAAAATTCAAGAACAAATGTATAAAACACTCACGAAGGACAACCACCTGGTGAAACAGCACAAGGTGACAGGAAGTTGCGCAGGGCTGACTCGATACATATACTCCTCGCGGGATGTAAGCGGAGAGGGCAGCTAGCGTCGCAAACAAACAAGACAAACAACGTGGCCAGACCTTATCACCTTATCGGCGGATCAACTCGAATTACGCTAGTCTGTATTGGGACTATCGTGTCTTGGCACTTGATTGCTTGCAAGGTCCCAAAGCTCCAGGGTTCAAACATTGTTCAACACGAAGCTCTCAGCCCCGTACAGCAGCAACTGAACCAATTTCACTTGCTCAATATCTACCTATTCCACATTCAAGTCCTCCGTTGAATCTTATTTATCAAAAGCTCACATAACCCTAAAAATGACGGAGAACATTCCTCCGTCACCCACCGTCGCGAGCGGCGGAGCCGTTGCTGGTGCTCCCGCTGGTGCACTCGGAGGAGCCTCCGGCGCGACAGAGCAACCCGCCAACCGAGGAATACCATATTACGAGAAGCTACGGCGTGAACTGAGGGATACGCTGCAGAAGAAGCGATTAATGGACAAGAACATGGTGCGTTTGTTTCTTTTTTTTCTTTTCCTCCGTTCCGCAATGAACATACATACGATCCGCGTCCTAGACCTCTCGCGGGCGGGCAGGAAGCTTCCCGAATTCTCCAATCTTGCCATGAAAAGATATTCCCTATCAGAGGAAATAGAAAGAAGAAAAAATTAAAGCTTACAATATAATAATCCCACTCCGCGCAGGCCGCTCTCGAAGACTCAATATACCGTTTCGAACAGTCCTACCTCGAAGAAACCGGCGCCGGCAACATAATCAAGGGGTTTGACAACTACATAAAGGGCGCGTCGGGGAGCTCCTCGCTCGGGGCCGGTGGCGGGCTAGGTTCCTCATTAGGCGGGGGCGGTGGTTCAGTTGGTGCTGGTGGGGGCCCCATGACGCGCCGGAAAGCGCAGGTTGCGGACGCGGATAGAGTATTTTCGCGGAGTTCTGCGAGTTTTATGAGAGTAGGTTTTCTTCTTTTCTTTTTTTTAACCTACAGTCCCCTATCTACTACTACTCTTTTCTCTTTATACGGCGCGCATTTCACGCTTTTGACAACTAACGCGTCTACTTATTTCCCCCGCACAGGACTCCCCCGCCCCTTCAAGCGCACACACAACCCCTTCCCACGCACCGACACCCACATCCTCCGGCCCCAAGGATAAAGACACCGGCAACGCGTCGGCCGCCAGCAGCGTAAAAGGTGGCCCAAGCAAGAAGAATAACAAAAAGTCCGCAGCGTCGTCGTCAAATGATACTAAGGGTGGAAAAGCGGATAGAGGAGGTGGAGGTGATGACGATGATGATGACACGGATCGGAAACCGATTAAGAGGTTGAAAATTACGTATGGGCGGGAGTAGAGGGTGTTTTCTTTTTTGGTGGGCTCTTTTTGGGGGTGTGGTGTCTTATTACTGGGACTGCGAGATTTTAAGACTCGGGTTTTTATTTAGGTTTCAAAGCGTGGCGTATGGGGGGCGTTTCGTCGTTTTTGAGGTGTCATGATAAAGTCGAGATATAGGAAAAGGGGTATGGATATACGGTACGCTGGCTTATAGTATGCCTACCAGCACCTGAGAATCACGGGCATTTAATGCCGAGTCAAATTCAACACCTCTCTCAGGTCATTCATAAGTTCAGCTCTCGTTGTTTCGGTGTGCTACTTGGATGCATCAACCAGTAGATAAGTAGGTATATATTATTGGCTACGTCCTAAAACCAAATGCAAACATCATACTAACAATTTGCCCACCCCTTTTGACTTAGGAATAAAACACTTGGGAGCTAAACGCATACCTAGCATTATGAGCATTTCGTTCTTCCCACATACACACAACATCACCGTCCCTTTCTCGGATTTTTTTATCACAGCGTTGTAATCTTTCCCTGACGTTACCTCCAACGATCGGAGTAGTTAGTTGCTAACCCACAAGCAGAAATCCCCTGAAGCACCAAGCTAAAACCTCAAAATCAGAGCTGCAGCCTGTAAGTCGCAACCTCAAACGGTCTCAGCTCAATATCAATCTTGGCTGTGGTTTGCCCCTTAATGCTCAGACCCTCCAAATCATCCTCGAGAACGTTGCACTTCCATACCTTCTTGATAGGAAGTTTCGTCTCAATGGTACCACGGCTTTTGCCGCCCAAGGACTCGTAAATACGAAGGATCACGCTCCTGCCACTGCGCTTCTTAAGTTCGCCGCGGGAAACATCCTCATCATCTTCACCGCGCTTGATAACGTCCAATATCAAAGACGGGTCTCCCCTGAGCGAGACAGCTTTGAATAGGTTGGCTGCTTCCATGCCAGACGATGCTTGCAACACCAGAGGGTTGTTGAAATTGTATCCTGCACGAACGGTACGGTGATCCAGGGGACCAGAATGAGGCATGATTGCATAACGGATATGATGACGGCCCATATCTGCATGAGCATCAGGCGCCTTAGGAGCACGGATGAGCGACAATCGCATTAGATTTCCGCACGTAGCGAATCCATACTTCGAGTCGTTCAGGATGGAAACACCATAGTTGCTTTCAGACAAGTCGGCCCATTTATGGCAGCACACTTCAAACTTCGCCATATCCCAGCTACATTTCACGAAGTTAGCAGCAGCTCTGTAGCTTTTTACGTTGGAATTCATCTTACCTGGTGTTGTAGTGAGTTGGCCGCCGAGTGATTCCGTACTGAGTCTCATACGACGCTTCGGTGTTCACAATATCAACCGGGAATTCGACCTTCAAGAACTTCATGGTTTCGTGCCATTCTACCTCACTTTCCATTTCGACATAGGCTGGAAGCCCGCCTACACTGGCAGACAAGCTTATCGTTGTCTTCACCCAGCTCTTATCGCTAATTTGGGTTTCAGTCACAACGCTCGCACGGTGGGGACCGTTTTCCGCGATCGCAGTCTTTCCAGATGTCAATTCCTTCCGGGACTCGAGATGGTACACTTCAACGTCCCACGCTTGCCAGTACAACGGCTTGTCATCAAAGATGACCAACTGGTTGCCTCTACCACCCTTCGCAATAACCTCTCTACCAGCCTTCAAATCAAAGAGTGATGTGATCACTCCATTCGAGACTTCAGCAACCAAATGTCCATTAGAGAGCTGGAAGACTCCAGACCTGACCTCCTTCACGGAGACCGGTGGAGACTGAGCCGTTTCAATAGGCTGGGCAACGAGAACCCCCATATCACCACTGACCATAGCATATTTCGGCGTCGCAGAAGCTGCTGCTGTACCATCATCGGTAGGGACCTTCACAATCTCAGAACGAGGCCATGGAAGAGTATTGATTGCGACAAAGCCGCTCTTTGCATCCTTGCTATTGGTGAATCCGAGAGTCTGTTGTGCACGTTCTCTCAATTTTGAGGCGGTCTTGAAGAGCTTAGCGTATAGCTCGTCCGAATCATCATAGCACATCTCAATCGAGCTTCCAGGTAGACAGTCATGGAATTGACAGAGCAGGACGTTTTCCCACATATCATCAATATCCCTCTTCGGATACTTGTAGGACGAATCTTTCAGGGATGCTAAGGTCGAGAGGAATTCGAGGTCTCGCAGTACGAACTCCGACTTGCGGTTGTTTAGTTTGTTCTTCGCCTGGGTAGTGTACGTTCCCCGATGAAGCTCGAAATATAGTTCACCATACCAGGTTACGAATTCGGTGCCCTCAGCAGCCTTCTTTTCTAGTCTCTCAAAGAACTCATCCACCGTGCCTCCCATCGTTACACGTGGAAGAAGCTCGCCTTTGTCGCTCATACCGCGGAGTCTGCGCAGCTTCTCAAGGTGCTCGAAGGTTGGACCACCACCACCATCACCCTTTCCAAAGACGAGCAGGGAGCTGTTATCCTGGTCCATAGATTTGTGCTGAGTTACACTTCTCCTAACATCACCAAAATGGGCGCTGGCTGTGTATGTCTCTGACGGTGCCATATGACACAGAACCTGGCTGCCATCAAGCGCAACCCAATTAAAGGTGGTATGGGGAAAGTTATTAATATTGTTCCAGCTCAGCTTTTGGGTGAAGAATCTCGACATGCCAGCTAGTCGGCAGAGCTGGGGGATCTGTGAGGAATAGCCGAAAGTATCAGGGAGCCAGAATGTTGTGCATCTTTCTCCAAAGCGGCTTTCAAAGTAACGCTGGCCATATATAAACTGGCGGACCAACGACTCTCCGCTGGGCATATTGGTGTCATGCTCGACCCAGCTTCCACCAATTGGTATGAATCTCCCTTTCTTTACCCACCTCTTGACCCTTTCGAAAGCATGGGGGTAGCCTTCTTCCAGCCATTTGAATTGCTGACCTTGAGAGCTGACAAAGCGGTGTTCGGGATACCGTTCCATGAGATCGCACTGAGTGGACCAGGAGCGGGCCACTTTGCGCTTGGTCTCTGCCCATGGCCACAGCCAACAAGAGTCGATATGACAATGGCCAATACCGTAGACAATTGGCTCCTTTCCAGACTCATATACTTCGTGTGAGTCGACTTTGTCGCCAAGGTATTTCTGGGCAATCTTTCGACCTTCGATGATGGATTCTTGGCTACCGTCCCCCTTGATAAAAGCATCCATAATAGCAGTTGCAACCTGTTGCGCTTCATGGCCTTGCCAGGAGTCACCAGGGAATTCCCTAGCAGCATCTACACTGGCTCTTTAGCATACTTGACTGCGGACACTGCGATCTACAAAAAAGAGCCCACGTACCTCCAATCATCCAGAAGTCGTAGTACAGCGCCCTAGCCTGCAAGTTGACAGCTGTGATTCTTGCCGTGTTAAGCTGAAAATATCTGTTAGGGTCAGGGGGCTGGATGATGTCACCACCAGCAGGGTTGCCAAACATTCCATTGCAAGCCATCTCAATGTAAAAAAGGTGCTCCTTTCCATCTCTGAAACCGTCAGGCAGGATCCATTCGACTCTGTCACCACCGCCTGTCAGTCCCTGCAGGGGATGTCCATCTTCAGTCCAGACCAAGCCTTCATTGTTTGCATCCCAGTGGAACTCGAGGCGCTCCTTGTCCAGCATATCTTTTGGGACAGTAAGTTGAATCTTGAACCAGTGCGTAGACCAACTGGGACCAAACGAGTCGCCTCTCTTAGCGGGCTTGAAGTCATTAGATGTGGCCTCTTTAAAGGAGGGTCTCGCCAAGTCTGGGACTGAGTAAACGGAGAGCTTGACGTGTTCCTCGTCATCGTTTGTAGCTTCGTGATATTTTCTATAATACACAAAGCGAAGCCAAGGATGAAGGGGTGAGGGTTTCAGTCAGCCAATTGAGGCAATATAGAGAATCAATTGACACGCAGCTTAACTATATGAGATACCATAGAGGATTAGAAATGACGGGGAGTCATACGATGGCAGACTTTGTTTCTCATACTGGCCCGTCGCAGTGAATTGACGCAGACGTTCTTGGTAGATGCTCTTAATCTGCTGGCCGACAGGGCGTTTAGCGAGAGTCGGATAGGAGCTCATGGCTGGCATCTTAGCTTCCCCACCCATGGCTGCTTGCTGTGCGTGGCCCCAGGTAACAAAACGAAACAGCAACCACGAAAAGCTATGTAAGATGATTATCAGCAAACAAAGAGACTATGGGGAATGTAACAACAGCTGCTGTATGTCTGTGCGAGGGTCCACAGACAATGAAGAGATGTTGTTTGTTGGAGATGTTGGCGGAGAAGAAGAAGAAGCAGCGTGTGAAGCAGACGGAAGTCCCGAAGCAAGTCGACGTGCGGGGTACAGAGCTCGGAGGTAGCTAGTCCACCTGGGGGAGCCACACCCATCCGTCAGCTCCTGCAGCAAGGATCGTAAGATCCCCCGTCTGGGCCAACCAACGAGTATGGCCCTGCATGCTGGGAACCAAAGACATCCCCAATGGCCACCATTATTTACCTGTTACTCCAGACATGCATCGTGTTGATGTTGGGGTGGAGTGGACAACGATATACGTCATAGGCCCCGTAGCTTCAGGTCCTTGGCGTCTCCATCCCATCCCCACAAGGGTGGAGACAGGTTATTCTGGCATTGGTATGTTCCAGCCAACTTCTGGAGCTTGGTGACGCTTCCACGAGAATGAGTCCAGAGTGATAATCACTCTGCAAGTCTTGATTGATGTGCAAATAGAAGTAGTCCTTGCCATGGCAGCATTGATAAATATATAATTTAAGCTGAAAGTAACTTGAATAGGATCATCTATTTCTAATCGCATTAATATTACTACATATACCGACCGTTGTCTATATAAATATGCCGCCAGCCATCTAGTGAAAACAAGTACAGTACAAATGCAACACCGCGAAACCAAATGAATGCTTCAGAAACAACATACGCCAAACAGAGCAAAAAGAAAATGCATGTTGAAAAGACAGAATTCTCTCCCCTTACCCAAGGACGGAGATACATTATATGATATGCGTTAGTATATAAAAGTGGAAAAAGCCAAAAGTCGGATCAAAGTTACTGCCTTGACTTCCTCTCCGAATGGCTTGCTATCCGAGTATTATGGTTCTTCAAAGGGCTGCCCTTCCGCCACTCTATGTTCGGCATTTTAAACTTATCTCGCGTGAGTGATACCATCGATCGACAGGTGTGGCTCATCCCTAGCTCAGGCGTGCCCTTGCCGCTAAACGGAGTCCGGTTTTCAGGAGTAGGTGACGGGGTAGGCGGCCTTCTCCTACGCGGGGTATGGTGTTTATGACGAGTCGGCGATGGCGCAGACGTCGACATTGATCTCGCAGTAGACGTTGTTTTTGGTGGTGGACGCGGAGGAACCTGCGGCGCAGTGACCTTTCTCTGAATTTGCTGGGGTAGAAGCCGATGAATGAACCGCGGTACTATCAATCTGCGTTTTTGGTTCTGCTTCGGTGAGCTCCAGACTGACTGTCCGTATTTCTGACACTCGCTCAGGGGGATTGCAGGCTGTGTTAGGCGTCGATGGGGAAGGGATGGATTCCCGTCGGTTGTGGGGGTATTAGGATCACTATTGCTGTTGTTATCGCTGCTGGAGTTATTAATATTATCGTCGACCTTTTCATCGGTGTGGGGAGGGTGGTGCAGGTCAGTGAGGCTAGCATCCGTTGAGGAGGAGTATATCCGTGTTCGATTGCCGAGGGGACTTCGTGGAGATAGCTGCGGGGTGCTGGCGTTATTAGGCTGCTCATCTTTCTCGGGTAAGTATTCCTTCGAAAGACTCGAGCTAGGGAGTGTTATAGTCGACGATGCCGTCCACGTGATATGTTGGTTTCGATTGAGTCGCTGTCGTGGAGCTTCGTCTGATATTGCCCGGCGAAGAATGGGCGGTGGCATCTTATGGAGACAAGTATCGGAGGTGGCGCCCCTTCCTACACCTGCATTACCGGGCTTGACAGGACTACGCAACGATGCTTCGCTGGCATTTGCCCCTCTGCGGAGACCCTTGAAATCAAGCGGAAGAGGCACAAGTACTGGGTCCACGCCGTGTACCATGGTATGCGAAGAAGGGGAATTAGGTGTTGTCCGCAAACGGAAGGGCCCTAGTTGATCAGGGTCGAGTCCATATCTCGTCTCATCCAACCACGGCAACTGCTCTCGAAACCGATCGTATAGGTCAGCAGCGAGTATTGAGTCGTCGTCCTCACAGCAGTGTGTTCCAGCAATCGAAAGCTGCGAGTTACGGCAGCAGGGAGCCGATTGGACAGTTGGCGAAGTCTGTGGCGCGCGTGTCCCTTCTGGCGGACGAGGAAGAATCGAAGTCGTATTCAAATCTAGAGCAATTGGGATAGGACGACGAGAGGGAGAGAGCGCAGCTTTGGCACCTGGGTATGATTGAACGAATGGCGGAAGAGGGTCGACGTTAGCGGTGCGTTTATATTTGTGAGTCACGTCTGTCGATCCATTGCATGCACTGTAAACACTACATGGTAGATGCGGGAGTTCTGGAAGAGGCTTGTCAAATTTCCAAGATGGTGCCGGGCTGCTGCCTCTTGAGGAGTGGCCGGGCGGCGGAATGACTTTCTCTAGACCCTCCAGAGATCGAGAAACGAAGAGCGGAGGCTTGCGCCCGAGTGATGAATTGCTGGATGATCGTACAGACATGGCAGAGCGTATGCTGGTAGCCTGAGTGACGTGTCAAAACGGGAAGATTTCAGAGCCATGATATGGAGCGGCTATTGCAGAGAGATCTATATATCGGCATTGTGGATTCCTGGAGTGCATCAAACCATTGAAAGCCGCCCTCGTACGAACTTGTTTGAGGTATCGTCGGAAATCTATAGTAAGAACAAGTACTTCTTTGAAAGATGACTCGAGGGAAGAAAAAGAGAAGGTGGTCAATGTGAGATTGAAAGTAATTGCATGCTTGCTCTCCTGTGGGGGGTTGACAAAGAACTGTGACCAGGGTTGGGCCACTTTCGGTGAAAGATGCTGAAATGAACTCTTTCCAGAACCGAACAAGATACCAAGCCTATGATGAATAATAATAAATAATCTTCTGCACGACATATGTAGGCTCCACGAGGGACGGGGAAGGGACTGTAACTGGCAATGACAGCCGCTGTGACGATAACAGACGAGCTAACAATAAGACATGGAAGAAAACAATAAAGGACACCCTCGTGCGGTGGAAGAAAACAAACGATTCGACAGAAGTGGCAAGCGTGCGAAACCTACAGCGGTTTCATCGCTTGGAGGGCCAACAAAAAGGCAAACAATGAACAAAGAAAAAGAAGGGGGGGGAGTAACACTTGCCCTCAAGTCTGCATAAACGCCAAAGCGCCGTGTAACCGAACTTTGTCGATATGTGCATCGTTGTTTCGTAGATCTGGCGTGCACATGTACAGAGCGCATTCAGTGTACCTGTGGTTATATATATGCGGGTGTTATAACTTCATTGCCTTTTCAAACATCTGTTTAGTGAGCTCATCTGTTGGTTTTCTAACCTCGCTGAATCTCCCCAGCTTTTTTAAGCGGTCAATCATGTCTTCATCACCAAAGTGCCTGTCATGTTCAAACTCTGGCTCCTGGTCATAGGCGACGCGAGCTGCATCGACCAGAATCCGAGCAGTCATTCCAAACACTCGGTACCGTTCCAAGCTATGCAGGGGCGATTCTTCATCCTCGGCCATGGTAGTAGCAGTGGCTTGGTCATTATCTCGTTGCTTCGGCTTGGTTACTTTCTGGTTTGTGATAGGAACGAAGAAATGGTGCACTGTAATGGTAAGAGTCAACCATAAATTCAGAGACGCAAGCATGCAACAGAGGAACAGTAGGGGAAAGAAGCTGTATATCATCATATTTCTTCTTCGATCGGGAAGATCAGGTATGCACTTACTACGCCACCAAGTCGCGTTCCAGTTAGTCCATGAGCCGTTGTACCAGTCCGTGGGGATACCGGGAAGATCATGATCATCCTCGCCACGGGGTTCATCCTTGGCCACAAGGAAATTATGAAAGGGCCCCGAAAAGACCGCAGCGACCTCCTTTGCGTCAAGCTGGGACATCAACGCCTCTTCAGGATCGGCATCTAGACCCGTTTTCTCGTCGTAGGAATGTAAGAGTGCAACACAGGGCCGTACAACCAACTCTGTTCTCGCGAGGTTCGCGGGAAGTTCGCACAGATGTTCGACCCAGAAGGGCGACGGGAGCGGTTGGTTTATATTCGCCAGACCAATTTCCTCAAAGGCCTCCCTGCGCGCTGTCTGGAACGGGGTTTCTTCGGCCGAATCTGCTTTTCCTCCTGGAAGAGCTGCTTGACCAGGATCTGCAAACGGGTCGAAAAAGCAGCATAATATCATCAATTAGCAAAATTTCTTTTTTTGTGTGCACAAATCCGGGGAATAGGTTGCATCAACTAGGATCAGAAACATCCAGTCCTGTTAATCAAATGCGGGGCCCCATACACGATCTCAAAGTGTTAGATCGGATAGTGAGGATAACGCGGAGGTCCCCTCTTCGATCAGCAAATAACAGTAGCAGCACCGCAGCTTGCCTCGTCAGCGGGAGAGAGTAGTAAGTGGTGGGTGGAGGGACAAAATTCCGCAATCGCTCGATTGCTTGCTGCGTACCAGGCCCATCCTCCTCCGTCAGCGAAACCCATCCAAACCGTAGAAAAATAACAGAAACATTTCATGCGTGGGACAATAGGCTGGAATGTAGATAGAGGGATTACATGGAGGGGGGAATGCTAACCGCAGATGCTGCAGAAAGAGGTGCCATGGTTCTCACAGATCTCTGAGGTCTGCTTGACGATAACCCGATGCTGCGGGGGGATATCCTGCTACTGCAAACTGTTGTTAGAGAGCGGAGCAGCTTCTTGCCCATGCCACAGCTACTCTTCTCCTTTTTATGCGCGCGCTCTTCTCTAGCTTTGGCGTCGAGCAGGCGGGCAAGCTGGGCAAGCTGGGGCAAACTACGACATACCTGGTGGATCGTTGGTGGTGGTTTGTTTTGCAAGCCGAGGTCCGGGGAGAAAACAATCCATCGTGGTTCGAAGCTACTCGGCCTGGATACATCCCAACATTAACTTTTGATTGACTGGAAGAAAAGTTCCCATTATTATTCAGAACTAAATAATGTAAAGTGCTTAGGGAGCTTGTACATGTACACAGCCCTTACAGACAGGCAGTACGACTCTTATGAGGTTCCACAGCGCATCCCCGAGCTGAAGAGCTACTCCTTGACACATTTACGGTAGACTCGTCATATATGAGCGTCCGAACCCACAGGACATGTAAATATACTTCAAATAACTGGATGAACCAGGTAGTACGGACTGAGAAAAACACTCTTCCCCAAAGCCGCGCAATCGATAGTGGCTGATTACCATTGAATACATTTCCGAGCCAACAAAATCACTGAGAGATCCCAAGCTTTGAGCTTGGTATAGCTTGCGACGGGGTCGCTGGTCCCAAGGTGCAGTACACACACATACATGCATCCCCTGAGGAATCTGCGGAGTACAAGCGGGCCGCCCGCTTGCACATCTGCACCACCATCTGTTATACAGTTAGCCTAAAACAACCCGACAGTTGCACGATGCTGCAGGGGCGCGGGTCAAATGACCCTGGAGAGGCCGAATATGCTCCCAACTCTCTGGACAGTGGGGGCCACCGTGCGAATTTTGTATTTAAAAAGGGGGGGGGGACGGAGGTGTCTCCGGTTGAAAGGACTGTGCAGAGTCCGGTAAATCGGGTTTTGAGGGAATTTCTTTTCTTTTCTAAGCATAAGGAATATGGAAATTAATCTACAATATCAGAACCAAAGAAACCAATGCCGGCCGGCGGTTGTATCATCCCAAAATAACACCAGACCACCTCTATCAGCGAAGATCGCAGAATAACAGAATATGAGAGAAGCAAGAAGCAGAACGCTCGAATCGCAGAGGGATTCGACCTTCAAGAAAACGAAGAGAAGAAAACAAGCAGCAACTAACAAAAGAAAATCGCGCAAGACGATATAACGAAGGGGTTAAGGCAAGAGAAGCAAGAGAAAGGAGATAATGGTACACAGATGAGGGGATAAATTTGCCTTCCATAGGAAAGAAGAGGGATAATAAGATCATGAAAAAGTCATTTTGAATAATACATCAGATCCAGGTAGAGGCTAGAGGCCATCTACTAGACACGAAGGTTGCAAAAGGCTCGTTCAGGCGCGAATGGAAAATGAACACAGAATGTCGCACTTAATGCTACCACATTCCGAATTTGCTGTTCGGGGAAGTCGCCTTCTTCTTCCTTCTTCGCTTTTCTTCTTTAATTTTTCTCCTGATTCTCCTTTTGAGCGGCCTGGTCCTTTTCGGATTCCGAAGCCTCGGCGGCCTGGGCTTCACTCGCGGTTCCCTCACTAGAGGAGCTGGCTTCTACCTTTTCTTCGTCGATGTTCACATCATCCTTAGGAGCAGATACACCTTCGGCTTCGTTCTCGGTGTTTTGTTCATTCTCTTCCTCAATCAGCTCTTGCTGCTCCCTGATAACCTCAAGACGTTGCTTGTTAGTAGCTGCACCCTCAGCATTGTGCACCTCGAGCTCAATCTCGTGGAAGAGTTCCTCGGGAATACTGGACAGCACAGCTTGTAGAGCGTCAATCTGAGAGTCAATCTCGTATTCCTGGGAGGATTGCTGAGTATACATGTAAGCAGTGCTGAGAACGAGGAGAGTTGATGGGACACCCTTTCTGAGCCGGAGTTCAAGCCACATTGATAGATCATCCCGGAGGCGTGCGGGGGACATGCCGTGTGTGCGTAGACCGCGAGACGCGCATGCCATTTGCAACTCCGGGACGAGGAGCGAATCGACACCCTCAAAGGATATCGCTTTGTCGTCTCGCTTGATCTGACGCATGCGGTGACGGATATGGTACCTCAGCATAGCATCGGTACCGAAACTATTAAGGCTCATATATTTGCACATGGCTACCAGCTGAGGCCGGGAGAGGTTGTCCAGAGTAATATCATCCTTGAATATTTTGCACACAGTGATGACATCATCTTGGGAGGGCGATTCGCCAGTCGCTCGTACCTTTCGGAAAAATTCGGTGAATTCCTCCTTCTTTGCGTTGGTCGCACTGACGGGGAGCCCTGTCTCCTTCAGTGTGTTTTGAAGGAAGGACGAAACTTCCTTCCTTGTCCCCCGCAATGTTGCAGCTTTAGCTTCCTTTGACTTCTGAGCTTCGTATGTGCTGGGAAGTAGGTTCGGGAAGAGCTTTAGTGCGATGGGGAGAAGAAGTTCTGCAAACGGTATAATAATGAAAACCGAAAACGGAACTAAGCGGGCCAAATCTTGGACGGTTCGTTGCAGCTATGTTGTTCCCATTAGTAAAGCCATGTCTTATTAACTAAGGGGGTGGTAGAATAATCGCAAACCTGTCTGTTTTCTCTGCGACTAAGCTCGTAGCCCGCGGCCATCTTCAGCGCCAGCTTCGTACTGATGTTAACTTCTGCTGCCAGCAGTTTCGTTCCATCCCAGTAATGCTGGACTTCTTTCTTAATCTTCTGGCCGATGGTGAGTTTCTTTGCCTCCTTCTCTACCGGTTCTACATCGGAACCCTTGGCAGGTTTAACCTCTGTCGAAAAGGGCTTTCCTTCAGCCACAGAGCCATTCGCGGCCGGCGCCGTCTCATTATGAGCCGATGCCCGACCAGCAGTGGTGGAGGGGGTGGTAGTTTTGGAGGCTTCTGCGGACGGCTGGGCTCGAGGCAGCGGCTTCTTTGCTTGAGCTGCGTTAAACCCTGGAGGTGGGAAAGACGGACCACCGGGAGTAGAGGAGGTGGATGGTCCAGTCGCGTAGCCGCGCTGCTGTGGGACTAGAATCGCGAGCGCCTGCAAATGAGGGGGGAGGTGTCTCCGGTTGAGTCGCGCGCTTGCGAGCGAATATGCGCTCAAATTGCCAGAGATACGACCACGAGCTGGAAAATAGTTAGTATAGGGATCCTGCTTGGGGAAGGGCCAAACGCGACTTACCCGCTGCAATTCTTTGCGTTGAGGCCGCATTGCGGGCCAGGATGGCGGCCCTCATGATCGAGATGGGGAGAAAACTGTTTTTAACGGCACTAAACAAGAAACGCTCAAATCCTTCGTATAATTTCCAATTTAGTATAGTAGGAGAACCGGCAGGAGAATGAGAGGCGCTATGATGGCCTGTGGGTATGGTTGCAAAAGATTGTCGTTGTCAGAGTCGGAGGAGCGAAACTCTCAGGAGTCGTCGGGCTGACGGTGCATGTCACGTGATTATGGAAAAAATCGTCATCGTCGCTTAGTCAATCTTATTTTGTGGGCTCGACCAAATTCGGAAGCATCCCTACGATTTATGCCCGGATCTACGGTTTATGCCCGGAAGTACTGAACACATAGCTTGATGCTGGGTTATTATTGTCGTCATTGATCAGTGAAAGACCCACAGCAGTAGGCAGCTCAAAAAAAGAGGCAAAGGTTAATAGTTGATATCAACAACATCATGTAATATGCGTGGAGTAGCAAATGGGCATGGTTGTCTGCATAGGGACCATCGATAACGGGCATTATTATTTTAGTAACAGGGCAAAACAACCGATTAATATTAACAGGAGGAAACATCTTCGCCATGTTGAACGCTGAATCTTTATAAACGAAGAACGCTTCAAGGGGGGTATCCAAGGTGAGAAACAATAAGTAGTGACGGTGAACAAGGAAACGAAAGAAAAAAAAGGTCAGGCTCTTGAGTGCAATGCAGCGCTAGGAGCATTCTCAACTCCAGTCGAGCCCGCTTGCGAGTCCAATAAAGGGATACGGTCAATAGCTGAAGTGTCTGAGCTCCCTGACGGCTTGACCTCCAAGTCATCATGGGTATGTCCGTCTTCGTTTGAAGGTTCCGAACCGAAGATAGGGCTCGTAGAACCACCGTCGGGGGAAGACTGCCACTTGGCAACATCCTTCTCCAACCTTTCCAGCTCATTCTGGAATCGCTTGCCAAATACGTCAATATAATACGTGGCACCGTTGTATAAGCTCCAGGAGAACACCGCGAAAAGGAAAAGCCCGCTTGCCGACCGGTACCAAAACCATAGCGGGCACGGGACGATGGTCAACAGCGCATAGAGATACTGGATAAACATGAAAGCCGGCTCCTGTAGACTTAGGGGGAGGCTGAGGACAAATTTCCCGATCCAAGTTTTCGCATAGGATTTCCGAAGCCAGGTAAAACTTGTCGGCCGACCAGCAGCGATTTTCTCGCGACGCCGGACAGTGATGAGAAAATGGTAGGAGAGTTGCCAGACAGCGTAGGGAACGGAAGCCCAAATCATCATAGCGCCTAGGGAGTAATGTTCTGGAGAACCAGGCGTGCTGAACTTGATGTGGTAAATCGCAGGAAACCGCTCCAGTAATACCTCAGGAGGCGTTAAGTGAGCTAAACAGTGGAGTGTTACTGGAGGCATGATGTGAATAAACAAGCTAGGGGTTTGTCAGTACATAGTAATGATAAAATAGGAAAAAGAAGGTGGATTTCATACCTTGTCACTTTGTCCATGCTATGAAAAACCATGGAATTGCGCCACATAGCAATAGCCACTGCATTATTGCCATATGCTAGACAGTATGTGCTCAGGAAGAGTCTTTTGGACCGCGGAAATATCCAGATGCTCATACATGCCAGGAGATTGACAAAGTAGCATAGATCAGCGAGAAAGTAGTGATATCCTCTCTGGTGGTAGGTGTAGTAGCGTAAGGGTAAAAAATAGAGAAGTTGCGCGGTATACCAATAGTAAAAGTACTGAGGATAAGCACCAATCAGATAGCCACTGACAAAAATATTGAGGACACCAGCAATAAAAGAGGCCTTTTCGCGGGCAGTGACTGTGGCGGTCTCATTCCATCGAAAGGTGATGCGCTCAACGGAATCTTTCATACGTTTCCTGTACTTCTCCAGCTGCTCATCTGAGGAAGGGACTCGCCTCCGCCATTCTCCCACAACCCTGTCTTTTGCATGTAAGCCCGTGGATTTGAGCTTCTCCTGTTGCCTTTTCACCTTCTCCTTTTGCGCAGTCAGGGTGTTTTGCCACTTCTCGAGCTTTTGTGGGAGGGCAAGGTTGCCAAGTATATCGAAGACGGTGAGTTTGTCAATAGGGGGGAAAGCTTCCCAGTCCTCTTGATATGAGCTGCTGTTTGCAAAGGATGGTGTGCGGGAGAGTTGTTTCGGAGTGGAGGACGCAGTTGCGCTGTCTTGCGGTATGGATAGGGCATCTGGATCATTCGCTATCGAGTCTAGAGAATGCGCTGAAGGCTCCATCGTAGTCTCATCGACCAGCGCAGGCTGCGACTTGCTTTTGGGTATAGATGTTGGCTCTGCCATTATAACAAAGTTCTGCTCAAAGTCGCGGAGAGTATGAGGCGTCAAACTACGCGTAAATCGCCCAAATACTAGGATCACCATTTTGGAAGGGCGGAGTCAGCTTAAAAATCGATTCTAAAGGAGTGTAACTATCGATCTTTGTTGAAGCTCTCACAACCAAGATTTAATCAAGGAGAGGCCGAGATGAAGAGCAAGAATGGGATGATGCACTTACAGTCAAGATCTCAAAATGTCGGGGGCTAGGCGGACAATATAAGAATAGAAATAACCATGCTATGCAACCCCGCAGTAGGTGCACAGCGTATGCATTCGGATAACAGATCGGAATGCTGTACTTCGCGCTTCGGCAATAGATGATGGAATATCTGAGGGCAGTAAAGTGGTTTCTCCTGTTATTTGCAGCTTCGAGAGAGCATGCATCATGCGCGCTAGATGGTTGGCTCCAGAAGAATAGCTTGATTGACACTAAGCTGTTTTGGGACAGCTCGCCTGGTTGACCCACGGGACCAAGGTGCGATCCCACGTGATGTTTGCTTGCCACTCATGATCAATTCCTGCCACTTGCTTGAGTGAGGTTTGTCTGAAAACCGCCGCCAAGGGGAGATAGCTGCAGATGCTCTACGCAAGTACTCCGTACACGTCTCTTTAACAAGACGCAGAGCGTAACTGAGAGATTGCGTTCAAGGTTTCCAATCACGTGACTTTAAAAGTCACATGGTTTTTACTCTCAGTTCGCAGCGCGTCAACAGCCAGTCGCCAGACGCGCACCGCACTGAGGAGGAAGAATAGCGAAGTTCACCTCATCCAGCGACTCGCACACCCAACTACGGTGTTAACCCACCTGTGACCGGCACTTTGTCTCTATCTTCACTACGACGTGCACTTTTTTGCATATTGTGCCACGATAGCGGTTTAACCTCAATTCCGTTTGTTGCAGCTCACCCTTCTCCCAGGAGAAGCGGTGCGGGCGCGAGTCGGAGGACAACATGGGGAAGCTAATTCGTCTTGAACTTTTCAGTATGTTAACGCAATTACCATCCCGAAGAAGATCATAAACATCGTGATTCTAATGCGCGCCTCCATCTAGACTTCAAATCCTACAAGGGCCATCACACCCTTCTCTTTGGAGATGCTTACTTTACGTCCATCATCGGGCCTAACGGCTCGGGAAAATCCAACTCGTTAGTTATGCAGATTCGAATTAATTTTAAGAACCAGTGCTGACGGGTTGGATAGTATGGATGCTATTTCCTTCGTGCTAGGTATTAAATCATCGCACCTTCGATCCACACATTTACGCGACTTGGTCTACCGTGGGCGCGTTTTACGAACGGCAACAATCAACGATGATGGGTCAGCGTCAAAGGAGGCAGCCGATGGTGCGCAGAATGAAGGACAGGATGTCGACGCATCCCAAGGACCCTCGGAACGCAACGACCCGAAATCAGCGTGGGTGATGGCGGTTTATGAAGATGACGCAGGAGAAGAACAGCACTGGAAACGGTCAATCACAAGCCAAGGAGTCAGCGAATACCGCATCAATAACCGCACTGTCACCGCTCAGCAGTACAACGATGCGCTAGAAGCCGAGAACATTCTTATCAAGGCGCGCAACTTCCTCGTATTTCAGGGTGACGTGGAGTCGATCGCGTCACAATCGCCCAAGGACTTGACGCGTTTGATCGAGCAGATATCCGGTAGCTTGGAATACAAGGCGGAGTACGAAAGGCTGAAAGTCGAACTGGAAGAAGCATCCGAGCACCAGAACTCCCAGCTTAATCGTCGCAGAGGTATCAACTCCGAGATTAAGCAGTACCAGGAACAGAAGCGGGAAGCAGAGAACTATTCCCGCAAGGCTGAGCAACGTGACCAAGCGATTATTACTCATATCCTGTGGAAGCTTTACCATTTCCAGCGCCTAATCGAAGAATCAAGTGCTGAAATACAAAAGCACCAGGATGAACTTAAAGAATTCCGACGCGGAGTCGAGAAATATGAACTCAGCTTAGAGGAGGCCAAAAAGGACCACGCGAAAGTGGGTAGAGACGTCGGGAGGGTAGAGAAGGGCATCAAGGCAAAGGAGAAGGATATTGAGGACACCACAAACTCCCTCGTACCCGTCGATGAGAAAATCGAAATCTCAACAAAGAAAGTCGAAAGATATGCCTCCCGCATTGCGGAAATCGCCAAAGAGAGCTCAGCCCAGTCAAAGACCGTCAAACAGCTCGAAAAGGATCTCAAGGTTGTCGAAAAGGCTCAGGCACAATGGAAAGAAGAATGGAAGAAATCCGCCAGTACGAAGGGCATCCAATTGAGCGATTCAGACTTGCAAGAATACAGCAAGCTCAAGGAAGAGGTTAATAAGCGCTCTTCGGCGGCCCAGATTAAGCTGCACAACTTGAAACGCCAGCGAAAAACCGATAACGAGACAGTCAATAGCTTGAAAAGCAATTTCGAGAGCGCAGAGTGGCAGGTTAAGAATCTGCAGTCCGACGTGAGCAATATGCTGGAGCGCAAATCCAAAATCATGGACACTATCGAGGGTACTATGGATGAGATTAACCATAAGAAGAAAGACCTGAACAGCCTGACTTCGGAGAGGTTACGCGTGGCGCAAATGCGAACGGAACTCGAGGAAAAGCTCCAGGTGACACTGAAGAAGCTCCTTGAGGCCGACAATGGCCGAAAGCAAAACGAGAAAGAACTTCGCATGAAGGAAATGATCTCTACCCTGAAGCGCATTTTTCCTGGCGTCAAGGGTCGTATCAGTGACCTGTGCAAGCCAAAACAGAAGAAGTACGGTGATGCCGTGAGCACGGTATTAGGTCGCCACTTCGATGCTATCGTCGTGGACAATGAGAAGACTGCGAAGGAGTGTATCCAATATCTTCGAGACCAGAGAGTCGGCCAGGCCACTTTTATTCCCCTTGAGACTATTCAAGTCAAGGCTTTTAACTCAAACCTGAAGGGCATGCACCGCGCCATGCGTCCGGCTATTGAGACTGTTGACTACGATGACTCCGTGGCGCGTGCCATAACATATGCCTGTGGTAATGCCATTGTTTGCGATGATTTGGCCACAGCCAAATATCTATGCTACGAGAAGGGTGTCGACGCCAAAGCTGTGACCTTGGATGGTACTGTGATCCACAAGGGTGGTCTGATGACCGGTGGTCGAAGCCAACAGCAATCCAGACGCTGGGAGGATTCTGATGTTACCAACCTATACAAGCTCAAGGACAAACTTATGACAGATTTGGCGAACCTTCCCAAGGCCCATCGCAAGGGCAGCGAAGAAGAAGCCCTCCAGGGGCAGCTAGCTGGATTAGAGCAGCGCTTGGACTATGCTCAAAGTGAGCTAAAAGCCCTCGAGAGGAATATTGAGAGCAGGTCGAAGGAAGCCAATTTCGCAAAGCAGCAGATGAAGAGCGTTCAACCAAAGTATCGGGAAAAGCAACATGCTCTTGAGGAATTAGATGAATCCATCAGCGAGTTCCAAGAATCAGTCAGCGGAGTAGAAGACGAAATCTACCGAGGGTTCTGCCGCCGTCTAGGCTACGCCAATATTCGTGAATATGAAGCCCAACAGGGCTCTCTGCAACAGGAAGCGGCAGAAAAGAAGCTGGAGTTCACTACTCAGAGGAGCCGGATTGAGAACCAGCTCAGCTTTGAGAAGCAGCGACTTCAGGCCACAGAGGACCGCATTATAGGGCTTCGGACGCAAGAACAGCGAGACAGTGAATTAATCGTTGAGCTTAAATCGGAACGGAAAGCAATACAAAACCGGCTCGATACCCTCAACGCTGAATTAGAGCTGCTTGGCGAGGATCTTGACGAGCAAAAGGAACTCTACTCTCAATCTGGGGAGCGCTTAGCTGCCCAGCGCCAGGAAGTCCAGAAACGAGCTAAGAGCGTAGAGTCTACGCTGAAAACAGTGAGCGGTCTGGAATCTGACATCCAGCGTCATTCAGCGAGCAGATATGCTCTTCTCCGTCGCTGCAAACTGGAGGACATTGATGTTCCTCTTACAGAGGACTCGGAGCCGCTCGACCAATTGCCAATTGACGACCTTGTCCAAGCCGACCAGGATGCAATGGACATAGATGAGGATCCTCAGCTTGGAAGCCTGCATGCTCCAGCTGTGCAAGACTATGGCATCGAGGTGGATTTTGAATCTCTAGGTGAAACACTCAAAGAGGTATGCTTGCAAAACCGCTAATATCTAATGATCAATGCTTACTTAGTCACTCTAGGAATCAAATGACAAGATTGAAGAAGAGCTCTTAGAGAGCATTAGAGAACTCAGCGGCGAACTAGATAAAATGGCACCCAACATGCGTGCCATGGAGAGGCTTGAAGGGGTTGAAAATAAGCTGCGCAGCACAGAAAAGGACTTTGAAGATGCTAGAAAACGTGCCCGCGAAGCAAAGGAAGACTTTGAAGAGGCCATGCGAAAACGCTCTGAGCTTTTCAATAAAGCCTTCACCCATATTTCAGAGCAAATTGAGCCAATTTATCGCGACCTGACAAAGACAGCAAGCTATCCAATGGGCGGAAAGGCGTAAGTCTACACAGGCACCATGAACGTGGAACGACTAGATAAAATTTTGCTAACGGACATGGTGACAGCTATCTTGATATCGAAGACCCAGATGAACCCTACCTCGACGGTATCAAGTACCACGCGATGCCGCCCCTCAAGCGATTCAGAGACATGGAGCACCTCTCTGGTGGAGAGAAGACCATGGCCGCGCTGGCCCTGCTCTTCGCCATCCATTCCTACCAGCCTTCTCCATTCTTTGTTCTCGATGAAGTCGACGCAGCTCTCGACAATACGAACGTCGCCAGAATTGCCAATTATATTCGTGACCACGCCGCTCCTGGCATGCAGTTTGTCGTCATCAGCTTGAAGACCGGCTTGTTCCAGAACAGCGAGGCTTTGGTAGGGATTTACCGCGACCAGGTTGCAAATAGCAGCAAATGTTTAACTCTAGATGTCAGTATTCCCTGCTGTGTGTTTGTTTTCTTTGCTCTCGGAATTTCCAGATGGTCTTTTTCCCCTCCCTCTTGGTTCTGTTTTTACTAACCCTGCTGGTGCGCCCACAGCTCCGAAAATACCGATAAATCCGTACATACCCATTCTATTTTGTTCTCGACTAGGTTGTTTTTTCCATTCTCCCTGCCTAGCACTTCTAGGGAAGCAGTTCGAAACTTTGAAGAAGCGAAGCGGGAGGGGGCCTTTCTAATCGGGCGAGCGCTCGAGGATCGACCGACGAGTCAACAGGCAGACTCAGGGCACTTCGAAGAAAACATACCCTAGGTAGCGCCTTTTCAATGAGATTCTGCACTTTATGTATTTCTCCTTATTTATATTAAATTCAAAGATGATTCAGCTTACCCTCCTTGCCATATTGCATATTCTGCATGACTTGGCTGTCGTAAATTGCATCTCCAGCACCACTGTGCCTCGAAAGCTAAGCGGTAAAGAGAAGGCGTACGAAAAAGAAAACCAAAGATATCGAGTAAACAGAAACACAGGTTCCAGAGAACATAGTCGATAGTCGGGAGAGATCCCAAAATAACTCTCTCCATTGGTGACTTTGCCGTGATCTAGTGCCGGGCACGTTTGTCGACAAAAAACAGCCATCACCATCTAGATACCGACCCCAATCTGTAGTCACCTCTTAAGGGAGATCCTTTAAGGGAAAGCTATCAAGAACAGCTTGTCCATTATCCCAACAATAAATTATTAAAGAGGGGAAAAGAAAACCTGAAGCTCTAGCTGTCTTTAGCAGTTTGACATAACATCTGTCGATAAAATACTTGTGGAATGGACATGTATGGATACGACAGGCTTGATTCCTGTTTCCCTTTTCCCATATAATCTGCCTTCCTCTTCTATTAGCTCTTGCCAACTAGAAGTAGGATGTTCTTTCCTAGCTTATTATAGATACTGAATTGACAGCTATAGGAAGGAGCAATCTTTACAATGTATTCCTCTACACTACATAGTTTTGGGCAAGAGGGAAGATATTGATTTCAGGGACCAAACAAGTAGCAAGACTGAATAAAGAGTGCATTGCATATAAACAAAAAGCATAGAAGCATTTATCCAGCAAGCTTAGAAGAGAACAAAGTATGAAATTGCTTGAACAAACATGAATATGAGCTAGGCATAACATAACATACAGCGCACGCCAGTATCCAAGAAATGCAAAAAAAGCTAGAAAAGAAATTTATAAATAAGCAGACAAATGAAAAACAATGAGATCAACTCCAAAGCAAAAAGAACCTAGAACAATTTCCAACAAACACTGCGGCCTGGAAGATAAACACTGTTAGAACAACAACTCAGGACTAGAGCATGGGTGATGCAAATAAATATAAACATACCTAGGTACCTATGCATGTAAACTCTTGCGGTGACGCTCTAAGTCGCGGCGATGCTCCCTCAATGCCAACTCCGGCTTCCAAGCCGGGTCCTTGAGTCTCTCCTCAAGCCTCTGCTGGAGGAAGGTCTCAACGGTCATATGAGTTCCGGACGTCTGTTGTTGCGGCTTAGGCACGCGGCTGAGCTGCTGCCGTACCATTTCGTCCCTTTCCACTATAAACCTAGCGAGCTCACACTGAAAAGGTAGCCATGAGATCGGGCAGTTTTGTGAATCCAACAGCTTGCCGTTGGATGACATGGACAGCATCTCGCAAAGGCGATCAATATCCTGACGATCTAACTTGTCGAACGGGGGTATTTCGTCGCCAGGAATCCAGTACTCGGGTATTTGTTGGCTCGCCTGAGCTATGTCGATTGTGCGGACCCAGATGCGTAGGTCCTTTGGTTCCGCGGGCCCGTTGAGAAGGTCAATTGAGGTTAGGAGAGAGGTGAGGACCGGTGTCGGGAGTTGATCCTCCGATGGCGCCTCGAGCGTAGAGTCGGGACTTTTCTGTTAGGCGGCGGTTAGCGAGGATAAGAGAGTGGCTAAGAATAGAAGAACTTACTGGCTGATAGACGGGCCAGCCTGTCGCAGCATTGACAACGGGTCCCCGAATCATGGCGTAATAACAAAGAGAAATAATTTAAGTAGATACTCTGATAAGGACGTAACGTGAGTGGGTTCGAGGTAATCAACGGGATAAATTCGTAGAATAGAGTATGTGTATTGATAATGTTGAAGGACTGATATGGATGCTCGGAGAGGAGCACGAGAGAGACCTATCTAGATATTTATACCCTTTGTCTTACAATGACTCTTTCTCGGAGCCAAATGGGAGACTCGTGGAGAGACAGGTTGGTAACTGGGAAGGCCGTCCAAGTGACACCAGAGATACGTATCATATTGTCATCGATTAAGCAGAGATCCATGGACTGAAGGGCGACGAGCCGCCTAATGATGGGGAAAAGGAGTAATAATGACAACGACACCATGGTCGACGACTCCATGGTGGCTGAGCCGTGGAATGATGAGATCATGACCGATGACTGAATCATCTTGACGAAGCTCTATAGCTGAGAGGAAGGGAAAAACACTGGAAGGTTTTCAAGGGAATGGCACAAAAGAAAGGATGACCATAAAACGGAGGAAGGAGAGAACTGGATAGTGGAAGATTTGAGATTCCAACCTTGAACCTTCCTGCTAGGACAGCTATAGCTGGCAGATACAGCCCTGAGTGTAGCCTAGATTTATAGCTTGATGCAGTAGATACACTACTCGATATAGTAGATCTACTGTGCCTGGGGATGCAGTTCATAGTGAAGCTTTAACACAAGGATGTCATTGACCCCATACATTCCCATATGGAAGCCTCAGTAATCGCTTTCCAAAGTAACAAAGGCAAAACAAGCGGGATAATGTGAGTCAGGAGAGCATGGACTGAATGGTCCGGCCCTTCGAATCCTTGGTATGGAAGTGTAAATCCACGTTTTTGACATAGAGTTGGGCATTGGAATGTTGGCAATGCCCGTATCCTATGAGGTCAATGAATTGAAAGTTTCCTTTTCAATCTAAACACAAGTCATGAGCAAACTGTCATCTCTTTTAGCTGCAAAAAGATGGATAATGATGTTTCCTCAGCTTAGTCCTCTAGAAAGCAAAAAGGATAAGAATAGGCATTACAGTCTTCGCCATCATTGCCGTCATTGTTGGCTCATCAAGTAGTCACTTGGAATCGTTACTAAGAACCCCCTTTAGCCATGTGATATCAACTTCATTCAGTGGGCACGGAATACAGAGTGACAAGATATGCAAGATATCTTTGAAGAATTCATTCTATCTTGGTAACGGGACGAAAAAAAAAGAGAAATTCCTTCATAGAAAAAGAAACATCCATTACCAACCCTTCCAACGATATTCAATGGTTCCAATATCCCTTCAGCTAGATCAGCCAAATATCGGCGCCGGCCCCTCCAGGTCAAGCTCCCTGGACTCTGCTTCAATCGCGGGACGGTCTGGGTGCTTTTCTCCAATTGCGGGACGGTGTGCGTATTCTTGTTCTATCGTGTGATGGTCTGTGTACTCAGTTCTAGGCGGGCGACTCATTGGTCTAGGCTGATGCTGTAAGACATTCCACTGCGAAAGCTTTGAGGCAGATTGGAGGATCTCATTTTGCACCGGCGCCAATGCCTCCCACTCCGCCGACGAAAAGGTAGCCAATGAGCCAGTGAGGACTTTGAACGCCACAGTATCGATGAGAAGCCTCTGCAGGGCGGATGCCGCCATGGTATTCTCAATCACCCAGATAACCTCGTCAGGCTTGACCTCGTACCACTGTATACCGTCGTAGATATTGTCCAAAACTCTGGAGGTAAACCCAGGCGCGCCAAGGCGGTCCCCAAGCACGTAGGCATGGAAGAGTGTGCGCATGTTGTTGACACGGAAATTGCGAGTATACAGCCATTCAACGAAGAGCATGAATATCACGTTGTCATCCATGGGCAGCGACACCTTCTTGTTTAACCCCTCACTAAATCGACTGCTAACCGCCGCTTTGAAGTAGCTAGATGCTGCGCACAGAAGGTTCTCATGAAGGCGCCAGGTATTGGCTGGATCACCACCCACCACGACTTCAATCATATCGACACCGCCGCATAAGCTAGAGGGAATCAGCAATGATAACTCAAAAGGAGGAGAGTTCCCGCTTACATGGACAGCGGGTTAGAGCGACGGACATCGTCAGACGGTGATACCTCCATGGAACTACAGAATTAAAGTCAGCAGGAAGGATATATATGATGATATAAAACACCCAGGCCTTGCGAAGGGGCGCCCACTAAGTTTTGATTGTTTCCAACACCCATTCCTCAAAGCTTTGGTCCACACCACGGGGTGTAAGTTTGCCGAACGCAACGTCGCCGCGCTCCAAACAGATCTTGATCCTATGTTTTGACTCTGGCTCTCCGTAACGTCTATGTCTGTTCGGCTCAAGTAGATCTATGTCACGTTCACGTTCGGATTCACCGTCTTGCACACTGTATTTACGATGATTTTTAGTAAAAATTGTTGGTAATGGGGCCAGAAAAGATAAAACATGAATGTGGCGTTTCATTATAAAAATACAACTGAAGAAATGTAAAAGATGAGAATCGTCATGACGGGAAGGCCGGAATGGGGGGACGTGACGAGAACGACCTTTCTCAGAGCGGAACGAGGTTCTTCCCCAAAAGCACAAACTCTGGAGCGAACTTTCCAGTGATATCTAGCCTCAGGGTTCCTTTCTTGTTGACCTCCAAAAAAACGAAGTGCTCCTGGGTGAAAGTGCCCCGGACATTCATGAGTATCTGCCACATGCCCAAGCTGAACTTCTTTCCTGGGGCTTTGTAGAAAGGCATCTCGGCTATCGCTCGTTGTTCAGCCAGCCGCTCAAAGATCCGCATAGAGCGCTCGTCTATCTCCCTTGCGGGATCAACCACGGGGGATCGGGAAAGGGACATCTCGAAAGGGGTCGCGACGATTTCTCGTTTCCTGAACGGAATCAGGCTTCGCACCCTAATCCGGAGCAAAGTCTGGCCGTTGGAATGGGTAGCTGTGATTCGGGATATAAGATTGGTCCCCTTTCGCAAGAAGATGACACCAATCCAACTCATCACGAGACACGATGTTCCAAACACGACATTGTGCCAATTCTGCGCTTGTGACTGGCGATCTTTGCGTGCGACAAGCAGTTCAAACCCCACATAGAGCACACAAAGCGCGCTGATAGACTGCGCAGTCACCATGTAGGCGCGATGGGAGGGAGCTTTGAATATTTCAATGGGGCCTTCGTGCTTTGAAATTGTGTAGTCGAATTTGCGGAACCGCTCTTTGGAAAGCTTGGGGGCAACGACGGGAGGTTTCAATGAAGCAGGACTAGGTTTTGACGCAGGTTTTGGGCCACCAAGTGACGATCCCTTGGGCTTGGCTTTGCATCTGGGCAAGCTTGAGGAAAAGAAACGGGGAGCTCCATGGGGAACACGGGGAAGAAAACCAGAACGAACAAACACGTTCTGAGACGCGAATTGAAAGAAGGAAATTCGAAAAACCATTTCAACGACGTACCTATTTGACGGATCCGACATCAGCTTGTCAGTTAACGAACACTTCGTGGAATGGCAACAACGGTGGGAGCTTGAGAGAATCGCGAGAACGCGTTTGTGGGGGGGAGTGTGGTTATGACATGTAGCTGAAAGAAAGTACCACTGAGTGAAGAAGAGAGAAGGAAGATGCAGTGAATGGGGGTTATAAAAGAACTTACGGTGAAACAGTCAACAAGATGGAGCCTGCACAAGCACCCGCTGTCAATCGCCCTCAGTCTGCAGCTGCAACAGATGCCTACAATGAAGAAGTGAGGCTCAACTGCGGATCGGATATCGGACACACAGATAATCCGACCATCTGCCTAGCTCCATCGACTAATCCAGATACAGACTAGCGGCCCCAACGACGCAGTGTGCCAAGGTTTCGGTGGACATCAAGAACCACCAAGCAATTAAGAAGCCAAAGATCTCAACAAGCCACTCAATATCAACCTGCCATTCTGTATCAGAATTCGCTCTAACATACCATTGAGAGAGGGTGGTATACGCGCTCCATAATGGCGTCCTTTGCGCCAGTCTCGCGATTGCCGAGATGCATGTCCAGAGTTCGCGTGGGATCATATAATGTTGCGCGATGTACGTCTTCCCGCCCTTCCGCCAGGAAATATCTCAAGAAGAATTACGCATTAACTCGTTCTATCCAGATATCCAAACATCCTCCGGATCTTACTCGTACCCTCTCTATCCCTCAGTCGCGCAATTGCTCCACGAGCACGGGATCCCAGCTTCCGACGCTCCCAAGATCCCAACATCTGGGCCCAAGGGCCGTCTACTCAAGGGCGATGTGCTCGCCTACGTTGGCGCCATAGCCTCCGACCACCCGTCCAATTTGTCCGCACAGCTCTCGAAATTGTCCCACCTCGATCTAAGCAACATCAAGCTTGCTCCGCCTCCAGCTCCCGTGCCAGAACAACAAAGTGAACCGTCACCGGAAGCCGTAGCACCTCCAGAACCAGCGCCAGCGCCAGCGCAACTTTCAGTTACCGTACCCATCTCCCTTTCTTCGATATTCTCTATCCAAGAACGTATCCACAAGAAACTAGGCGTCGCCGTGCCTCTCAGCACATTCCTCACACGGGCCGCCGATATCGCCAACGACGACCTCCCCGTATCCAAAAAGTCACTTTCCCGCTCTCCAGACGCTCTCTTCGATGAAATTATCGGCGCCCAAAAGTCCCCATCTTCCACCCTCCTCACATCGCGAGGGAACTTTACCCCCGAAATCAGCTCCCCAGAAGAGCTATCCCTCCCCCAACAACAGCCGAAGACAACCCAGGAACCTGATATCATCGACATTCTCACCGGAAATGCTCAAACCGTCCGGGCAAAGGCACCACCAACACAGGAAGAACTGACAACCTCGTCGATCTCTGAAGATATCGCTACCAATTTGTTCAGTGTGACCGTTTCACCTGATGACAAGGCTCGGGGCAAAGAATTCCTCGAGCGCATGCGAACTCTATTGCAGGATCAACCAGGGAGTTTGATATTTTAGATGCATGGATTAATTTTATGTTTTGGGTGTTTTCACTCTCTTTCTTTTGGTATATTTATTTGTATTCTCTAGCCAGTTCTCTTTTTCTCTTTTTTAGCTTTTCTTGCTTCCTTCTATTCCCTGTAAGCACAGGCTTTATCCGTCCCATTTGTACATGTAACAATGAAAAAGAAAACACGATCTTCCACCTGTTATTAGACAAAGCACTTCCCAGTACGGTTACAGTCCACATATACGGGTGCTTACAAGCTCAATCCTCAAAAGGGTCATAATACAATGTATTTAATTCCGCCCTTATAACCGGGGCCCTCAAAAAGGGAATACCTAGATAAATAACAAGAATGGCCATGATAGGTACAAAAAGATCAAAAAGGTTGTGCAAGCAGTGAAGAGATACCCCCTGCCCCGAAATCCAGAGAGAGTGTAACGGGCGATGGCGGAGTATTGTTGTAGCTCCATGAGAATCAAAGGACTTGATTGAGGATAAGGGATCGTTCGTAGTTTGCCAGTAACAAGGTCCACGAAGAGTCTGGATGGAAGTGGAATTTGATGCGCGTGATGTGCCACAAAAAGTCCCTGGACGCAATGGTACATTCGAATCGCATGGCCATCCAGATCTCTGAATATGGTGGGAAAAGTTGAAAACCACCTTTTCTGTTGGCGAGATGGTCAAGAGTTCACTGGATCCTTAATGCTTCGATCGGTACTCATTATCCATCGCAAACTCCACCCCCCCCAGCCGCACAAGAACAAAGACAAGGCCAGAAAAATGCCACACAGAAAGGAAAAAAAAGAGAATCTAACTCCTAAAATGCCCCAACCCCTGAGCTAGTTGAGCATCGCGAAAACGCTACAATTGTTTTTCACACCCACAAGATGCTGAAAAGAAAAACGCCCCCACCACACCCTCATGGCAATGCCAACGTCATTAAAGCTGATTGTAAATGTTATATGATTTGTCAAGTCAACCACTGGCAGAAAAGGATCAAACGCAAAACTCTCAAAGGCCATAAAAACTAGGTCGTAATCTCGTAACGCTTTCGTAAAAAAACGGCTGGATCTTCTTTTTGAGGTTTTACCGAATGGTCGCGTAGCCGATGAATTTGCTTTCCCTGCTCTCGTCTTTGAGGCCCTTTTTGTTAAAGATCTTCCAGAACCTTAGCGTTTCGTCGCCGGCGCCAGTGACCACAGTTTGGCCATCTGGGCTCATAGCAAGGTAAAGAACACGATATGTATGTCCAGTAAGGGATACGATTTGTTCCATGCGAGGATATTTCCAGACAACGATCTGATTTTGACTGTATCCATGGGTGCTTACGATTTCATCGGAGTTTTTCGACCAGGCGAGGTTGCAGACTTGACTCCCAGTATCGACTTCTTTTATCATCTGACCTGTTGACGTGTTCCAAAACTTTATTGTGCGATCAGCGGTGCCACCGCCGGATGCCAAAAGGGAATGCTGGTGTGGCGACCACGCAATTGCCTTAACTGCAGCTGTATGATCTGAGAAGCGGTAGAGTGGTGTTTCGTTTAGTTTATCCCAAACGATTAGCTTGTTATCGTTCCCTCCAGAAGCCAGTTGGCCGTCGTCGGTGTTCCATTTGAGACCACAAATTTCCTGCTTATGGCCTGTAAGCCGTCGCAAGTATTGATCGGGTGACCTGACGTCACGGTGAAATATAACACGGTCTCGCGAACCAGACGTAAGTATATGGTCGTTCCAAGCAAGCGCGCCGACCCTAAGAGTGTGGCCCGTCATTGTACGCAGGCGCCTGCAACGTTCGGCATCCCAGATCTGCACCAGTCCTTTTCCCGTGCCAATCGCAAGATGGGTTCCCTATTAAGCAAATCGTCAGTACACTTCATGAACGGACGGTCTGAAAGATCATACCCTCTGTATCCAACTGACGCTGGTAACGGTATCATCCTTCAGCTGGCACAACTTCGTGACTTGTCCGGAGACAGAATCCCACATATATACCGAAGAATGCAAGCCAACTCCCAGAATATTGCTGCTTCCCCAGTCGACAAGATTGAGGTAGAAGTCATCTGCAAGATCTGGCGCATCCAGAACCTTGAAGGGAACCTTGTTCACATATCTTGGTTGCTTACGGAGTCCCTGTAGGATTCGTTGACTGTCAAATCGGATGGGAGATAGGCTGTACAATTCGGAGCGCGGATTCAAGTTAGGGCCATGCTGGCTACGGGGTGTTCGAGAAGGAGTAGGATTTCCGGACGCATTTCGCGGGGAAGCGTAGGTGAATAGGTTTTTGCTGGGTGTTGAGGGGGTGATGCTGGCGGGAGGAAGAGAGGCGGCTTTGTATGAAGGCGGGGTATGTGATCGGGTGGAGTCTCTGACAGTGGTACCAAAACCAGCAATTGGGTCGGGTGATAGGGAATGGATGTCTGATTGAGGAATGGTGTCCCCAAAGAATTCGCTTCGAAGAACTCTCGAGTATGTTCGATTAGCTTCCTCCGCTAGGGCCCCAAAGTTAGCATCAAGCAAGTTATTTTATTCCACTCATAGCTCAACATACTTTTCTGGAAATGTAGTTCCCCATGTGGAGGTCTTTTCTTGGTTCTTGACGGAGTTGCAGGACAGCCATCTGCATGGAGTAAGCTATAGCTGGCTTGCAGATCCTGTCCCTCACGATTGGGGATGAACCTGGCGCAGAGGGAAGATTAGCGCCTGTAATTAGGTCAAGAAACAACAATTTGCGCCTGACAACCTAGTATATATCAACTACACTGGTTCCATAAAGAAAGGGATGTGCTACCTGTCCCCATATACCCTTTGTCTCTTCCGACTGGGACTCGTTCCTGGAGTTCTCTCCCGTTGCCGACCAGCCCCCTCAAAATCCTTCAGAGCGCGTGATAAAGCATCTGGATTTATTGGCTCAGACCCGGGTCGCAGACGATGCTTCAACGGCTCGAGATTGACTTTGAAAGGCGTAGGCTTTTTGACGGGTTTTGACCCAGGCGGAGTTGCTGAGCGGGGCGGAGAAACGAGGTTGCCAGTATTGAGAGACTCCGCAGCTTGTGGACGAATCGGATTTCCGCCCCCATCACCGGCCTCAGCCATGTTTTCCTGGTTGTCTCGTCGTTCCGACGCTGAAGTCGTATGAAACCGTGAGACCGATGTTCCCTTTCCGCGCGCCAAACCGGACAACTATAGGTTCACAACCAACTCAACAGGCACCGTGGAGTTACCAGTAAACGAAATATAACGGGTAGTAGTCGTCAGTTTGTTTGATTGAAAGCGCTATGGTAATATTGGTACGCAGAGTTGTCCGATTGGAGTGGAGCGCTGGTCAGCAGGTGAGGAGAAGCTGTCTGTCCGTGAGATTAGGAAGACCGTCACGGGTAATTCTCCTTAAAGGGATAGGTACGGGCAGAATAACGAAAACAAGGGAGGGGGAGACTGTGAGATAAGGTACGCGGGAGACAAAGAGTCGATGAAATGTCGTAACGGATGCGGTATGCTCCAGGGGAGCTCGATCATGGCCGAGCGATGCGATAACTCTGAGGTCCAGCAACCCAGCATGGCCAGGAATGGAAGGGGAATTACAATCTCCCGCGAAGTCTACGCGAGGCACTACGCCGCTTCGGGACTAGAGCAACCAAACTTCATAACATTGCGTGATGACTAAGCAGGACTTTGTTTTATCTACATCAACGACGAGAGACGCGAGAAACTCGTTCCAGAATACTTTGCCCATCGCCAAATTCTTGAGACGATACTCGTTATCAGCAGTTGCTAAATTACTGATGAAGCAATTGCCACAAAGAACGTTTATTTTGGATAACTTTGCCAAAGGATTGATTGGATTTCGCCTTTGTTTACATCCCCAAGCTGCGTTGTCTCGCGTCACCAGTCTTAGCGCCCCTGACCCCAAACATAACGTCGCGAGTTGCAACAAACAAAATAGCTTCCCCTCTTCAAAGACCCTGGTTTTGCCATCCTTGTTTGGCTGGCACGAGACCCTCGAGCAATGATTGGGTTTCAGCCACAGTTGTACAACTGTTGATTCCCTTGAAACATCGAGTCGATAATGTTGCACTCAGAATAAGCTACAACGGGCCCGGCAGCGGAAGTGGCCCATGCGCCCATTATGCGTCACGTGAGATCGCGTTCTGTCGGAGGGCTGTTACTGCTCGAGCGCTACAAGTTCTTTGACTAAATTGTTTTTATGAAGCATGTTTTGAAACTGTGTCTGGTATTTATGATTCTCTGTTGCCGTTGAATTCGGCAAAAGATTGGACACAAGGTTTTCAATTACTCCGTCGTATGTTGAGAGTCGTCAATATCTCCTCCTGTGTTGTCTTCTTGGGTCAGAACGATACTTCCACAGGCGCCTTATATCCCTCCGTTGCTCGATTTCACAAAGCCCTTGATGCAAGTCCAGGATGGTGCAATCCCCCAAAGTAACCTTGGTCGTCGTAAGAATTTTCCCTCGACGCACTGACTTGTCAATTCTAACCGAAAACTTCTCGCCAGAAAGTTAAGCAGTACACGAGCCATGTTTACTGGTGTTTCATATGGCCTCCTTAATTTGACTACAGAGTGTTAGAATGACATATCACTAAACTGATGCCAGAATTCTGGCAGTATCAAGGCGTCGTAGTTCACCAGGCCCATGAGCCAAAGTGATTAGGGAAACTAATGTTCCCCAGAATCCTGCTGCTTTTGGTTAACTATGATGTACGGATTAAATTCGCACTGATCGGGGTTTGAAAAAGGTGCAAGTCAAAAATCTAATAAAATATTGGGAATTCCCTCGCTCAGGTTCGGCAATTCTGTCCAGGTTTTTGTCGTGGATATCTTCAAATCTTTGGCAAATGTGCGCGGTATTTATCGATAGTGTCACGCGGACGCCGGGCAGTTCACTACTAATAAACATCCGTCCCGCATAGCTTATAAATTGGTCAATGGAACCAGCCCACCGCGGCTCTTTAAAAAGATATGTGCGGAGTTTTTCTGCAGGGCTGTACCATGTAAAATAACGCTAAGCTTCAGGGTGGGGAAAAATGCCTCATCTACAAGATGAGATTAACGCTAGCATCCAGAAACCCCAGAATTGACGCGCACGCACCAAGCGCACTGCAAGTCAATCTCCTTTCTGTCCACTGTCCTGAGGAAGGTTGGGGCTATTCCTAGGCCTTTGCATGGTCCCTGCACAGCCTTCTATTGGGTTCGTGTCTGTCGTTCGTATTATTCTTCGTGGAACCCCCTTACTCGCTTAGCGTCGACGCAGCTTCAAGCCTGATTGATGATACTCACTGTCCTCTGCTGCAA